>PVJI01006836.1:0-83054 GCA_004026765.1 Micronycteris hirsuta | reverse complement strand
TACGCCTATAAGAACTCGAGGAACAACAACAAAGACAGCCCAGAGCAAGTAGAAGGAAGGAAATAATCAAGATCAGAGCAGAATTAAATGACATAGAGACTAAAAGCACGATTCTAAGGATTAATGAATCCAGGAGCTGGTTCTTTGAAAAGATAAAGAAAATCAACAAGCCTTTAAGCAGGTTGGTCAAGAAAAAAAGAGAAAGGACCCAAATAAACACAATCAGAAATGAAAGAGGAGAGATTACAACTGATACCACAGAAATACAAAGGATTGTAAGAAATTACTATGAAGAACTGTATACCAAGAAATTTGAAAACCTAGGTGAAATGGACAAATGTCCAGAAAAATATAATCTTCCAAAACTCAATAAAGAAGAAGCAGAAAGCCTGAACAGACCAATAACAGCTGATGAAATTGAAACAGTAATCAAAAAGCTTCCGACACACAAAAGCCCTGGACCAGACGGTTACACAGGAGAATTTTACAAAGCATTTAAGGGAGAGCTAACCCCCATCCTCCACAGGTTATTCCAAAAAACCCAAGAAGGTGGAAGACTCCCAAACTCTTTTTATGAAGCCAGCATCATCGTAATCCCAAAACCAGGTAAGGACATAACAAAGAAAGAAAACTTCAGGCCAATATCGCTGATGAGCATAAATGCTAAAATCCTCAACAAAATATTGGCAAACTGCATCCAGCAATACATTAAAAAGATCATACACCATGATCAAGTGGGATTCATCCCAGGGGTTCAAGGATGGTACAATATTCTCAAATCAATAAACATAATATACCACATAAACAAAATGAAGCACAAAAATCACATGATCATATCAATAGATGCAGAAAAGGCATCTGATAAGGTACAGCATCCATTTATGATAAAAACACTCAGCAAAGTGGGAATAGAGGGAGCATTCCTCAACATAATAAAGGCCATATATGAGAGACTTTTGCCAACATCATACTCAATGAACAAAACTTAAAGCTTTCCCATTAAGATCAGGAACAAGACAAGGATGCCCGCTTTCACCACTCCTATTCAACATACTACTGGAAGTTCTAGCCACAGCAATCAGACAATAAAAAGAAATAAAAGGCATCCAAATTGCAAAAGAGGAAGTAAAACTGTCATTGTTTGCAGATGACATGATAGTGTACATAGAAAATCCTATAGACTCCACCAAAAAACTACTCGACCTAATAAATAAATTTGGCAAAACAACAGGATACAAAGTCAATACTCAGAAATCAAAGGCATTTTTATACACTAACAATGAAATATTAGAAACAGAAATCAGGTAAAAAATTCCATTTGATATTGCAACAAGAAAAATAAAGTACCTAGGAATAAACCTAACCAAGGAGGTAAAAGACCTGTACTCAGAAAACTACACAACACTGAGGAAAGAAATTAAGGAAGACACAAACAAATGGAAACATATACCGTGCTCATGGATTGGAAGAATCAACATCATCAAAATGGCCATACTACCCAAAGTGATCTATAGATTCAATGTAATCCCTATCAAAGTGCCAATGACATATTTCACAGATATAGAACATTTCAGAAATTTATATGGAACCATAAACAACCCTGAATAGCTGCAGCAATTTTGAGAAAGAAGAACGAAACAAGAGGGATCACAATACCTGATATCAAAATGTATTACAAGGCCACTGTAATCAAAACAGCTTGGTGCTGGCATAAAAACAGGCTTATAGACCAATGGAACAGAACAGAGAGCCCAGAAATAAACCCAAGTCTCTACAGGCAATTAATATTTAACAAAGGGGGAAGAAACATAAAATGGAGTAAAAACAGCCTCTTCAACAAATGGTGTTGGGAGATCTGGACAACTACACGCAAAAAAATGAAACTTGATCACCTACTTACACCATACACAAAAATAAATTCAAGGTGGATAAAAGTAATGTAAGTCGTGACACCATAAAAGTCCTAGAGGAAAACATTGGCAGGAAAATCTCAGACATTCCACGCAGCAACATATTCACTGATATGTCCCCTAAAGCAAGGGACATAAAGGAAAGAATAAATAAATGGGACATCATCAAATTAAAAAGCTCTGCACAGCTAAAGAAAACAGTACTAAAATAAAAAGAGAGCCAACCATATGGGAAACATATTTGCCAATGATACCTCGGACAAGAGTTTGATCTCCAAAATATATAAAGAACTCATATGACTCCACTCCAGGAAGACAAAAAAAACAATTAAAAAATGGGCAAAAGACTTCAACAGACACTTCTCCAAGGAGGACATACAGAAGGCCCAGAGACCTATGAATAGATGCTCAGCATCACTAGCCATCAGAAAGACGCAAATTAAAACCACGATGAGATACCACCTCACACCAGTCAGAATGGCCATCATCAACAAAGCAACAGATAGCTGTTGGAGGGGATGTGGAGAAAAGGGAACCCTACTGCACTGTTGGTGGGAATGCAGACTGGTGCGGCCACTGTGGAAAACAGTATGGAATTTCCTCAGAAAACTAAAAATGGAACTGCCTTTTGACCCAGCAATTCCACAGCTGGGATTATACCCTAAGAGCCCTGAAACACCAATCCGAAAGAGCCTATGCACTCCAATGTTCATAGCAGCACAATTTACAATAGCCAAGTGCTGGAAGCAACCCAAGTGCCCATCAGCAAATGAGTGGATCAAGAAACTATGGTACATTTACACAATGGAATTCTACGCAGCAGAGAGAAAGAAGGAGCTTATACCCTTTGCAACAGCATGGATGGAACTGGAGAGCATTAGGCTAAGTGAAGTAAGCCAGGCGGTGAGGGACAAATACCCTATGATCTCACCTTTAACTGGAACACAATCAACGAAAGAAAAAAGCAAGCAAAATATAACAAGAGACATTGAAATTAAGAACAATGTAACAATAGCCAGGGGGGAGGGGGGAGGGGACTGTGGGGAGAAGGGTTTTCAAGAACTGCTATAAAGGACATATAGACAAAACCAAGGGGGAGAGTGGAAGCAAGGGAGGGAGGTGGGTTTGGGTGGGGTGGGGGGAGGGGAGAAAATGCAGATAACTGTAATTGAACAACAATAAAGCAATTAAAAAAATAAATTAAAAAAAAGATTGCTTTGGGCACAGAAATTGGGGATTCCTGTTCTTTACCTCGACAGAGAAGGTTGTAGTCTCCCCTCAAATTGTGGATGCCTTAAAAGGCCTTGCCTCCTTTCCCTAAACTCCTGCCTCTTTAAATTCCAACATGTAGCTGGTCAAGTAGAGGAGTTCTGTGGGCAGCCAGCAAGAGGAGAACTCTTTCTTTCCTTTCTCCACTGACTCTTCAAAAGGAGTATACAGAAACAGATGGGGCTTCTTAGGGGCTGCAGGCAGCATCTGGGTAAACCAACGGTGAATCCTCACATGCTCAACGGAGTAAGGGTGGCCTTTCAAAAAATCCTTAAAAATAGCTGTCATTTTGCCTTTGGGTTTTGCTCACTTCAGAACTTTTAACCCCAAGGACTATAGGATAGAGACGACCTTGTGTTGATTTAAAGAGATGCCTCCAAGTAGGACATGTCAGGCGACCTAAAAAGGTTTGCAGGGAGCAGGGGCCACTGTGACCGCACAATGACGGTCTCTCCCCAGGGAAGGAGAGGAGCATTTCAGTTACACCCGAGTCTGTCAGTCCGCACACCTTTTTATTTTACAAAAATTTGCTTTTGTTTTAACATAGAGTCATAGTAAACATATAAGAAGAATTTTAATCTTACCTCAGACTTCAGAGTGGAACTGATATCTGACTTTGAGCCAGGCCAAATTAATGGCTCTGGGTATTATAGTTTTTATTAAAAACATAGCTTTTAGAGCCCTGGCTGGTGTAGCTCAGTGGATTGAGCGTGGGCTGGGAACCAGACGGTCCCGGTTCGATTCCCGGTCAGGGCACATGCCTGGGTTGCAGGCCAGGTCCCCTGTGAGGGCCATGTGAGAGGCAACCATACATTGCTGTTTCTCTCCTTCTCTGTCTCCCTCCCTTCTCCTCTCTCTAAAAATAAATAAATAAAATCTTAAAAAAAAAAACCATAGCTTTTAATTGCATAAATAGTATATGAGTATATCTGGAGCATTTTGAAGTAAATCTCAGAAATAATAGGTTTGTACCCATAATTACTTTAGTGTGACTCTCTAACACATAAGGATATTTTAAACATAACAAATAATAGTTTCATACCTAAAAGAATTCACTTATCTATTAATAGCAGTTCACATTCAATTTCCCCCATTTTCTCAAACTTTTCTTTCTTTTTACAATTGGTTCATAAATCAGGATCCAACCAATGTCCTATAGGTTGCATTTGGTTATTATGTTTCTTAAGTCCCTTAATATATAATAGTCCCTCACATTTTTTAATGTCTTTTTTGTGTTGAAGGAACAGGGTCATTTGCCCTGTAGGATTTTCCCAGTTCTGGAGAAATCTAATCGTTTCCTTGTGACATCTTATAACATATTTCTCTATCTCTGTATTTCTTTCAAATGGCTAGTTAGGTAGTAAATGGTTTTAAATTAATATGAGGCAATGCAAAATTCTAGTACTTAGGGGCTGCCTGCTCAGGGTACAAGGACATGAGCATGGCTTTGAAGCTCAGCAGCACCAGCACTGCTCAGGCTCCGTGACCTTGAGGTTGTCTCTTGCAAGTCTATCATGCCATGATTTCTGACAGCATGCTCCTACCTCTCAGTGAATGATGAATATGCAAGGGGCTACTGTGAGATTTAGATGCTTACAAAGTGCTGAGCCAGCATATAGTTGGTGCAATATGATTGTTTATTTCTCCTTTCTTCTTTGAGCCTCATGCTTCTCAACAGTCAACTGAGATGACTTGACTGTTCAACCTAAGTTTTCTCTCCAGCTACAAAATTCTGTGACCTCGGTGACATTTTAGTATCAGAGACTGGGTCAGTCACATTGGCATGGAACAGTATGAACCGTTTCCTTATGCTCTCTTTCGATATAAATGGCTTAAAAGCAATTTTTTTATGATTTGTTTTATTCAATAAATATTCCTTTGTCACAGACACTCCTCTGGGGAATACAAAGATAATGAAGACACAGTTCTGCACAGGGGGTTCACACAGTCTGGGAGTGGGGAGGGATAAACATGCAAGGTGAAGAAGGTATGTCTGAGGGACGCTCTTTCTCTAGAAGGGCAATAAAAAATGACATCGTTTTACATAACCAGCACTTTCTAAGCTGCAGGAAGATAGCGAAGTCAGTATAAACAAGCTCAGTTACATTAAGAAACATTTAACCTTGACAAGCAGTTTCCTGCTGTAAGGTCTTGCCCTCAATTTTCTTTGTTTATTATTGCTTCTCACACTCTGTATGACATAAACATACCTTCACACAACTACAAACACATAGAGTTTACACACTCATATACTAAGGCTACTTAATATTATATTCTATACCACAATGCCAATAGCGTAATGTATATAATATTAAGTACACTAGAGCCATAGGACTATGATATAAAAGTGTTAGAGAAAATTTGTTTTCAAGCTGACCGGAGCCCTGAGATTTTTTAAATTTCTTAAGTGTTTTCTACATTTCTTCAGTCCTCTCAAGCACAGCATTCACCAACTATCACAGAGACAAACACAAGTGCGCAGAAGCATCACAGTGGAATTCCATCATAATGGGACTTTCCCTGAATCAGAAAAGAAAAATCAGAATATAAAAATGTCACCAAATAACAGGGCAATCATCTCAGTGACAAATGATAGCAAAATAGTTGCCTGCCCTCCTTCCAGCTGAGCACACCGAAGATTGTACTGAAAAGTATTTCTTGGTACTAAGTAGAAAATACGAGCAAAGTACAAATATCAGGAAAGCTTTTAAAAAAACGAATTGTTTATTCCAAAGTTTATTTCAATGCTTAATGCATTTTGACACATCATTTAGCCCTGCAGAGGTTGGGGCTGATCTGAGATACAAACAAACTCTTTTCTTAAATATTGTTATATATACTAGGCGCGTAGGTTCAAGGTCATGACTCGCTGCACGTTAGTACATGACAGTGACTAATGTGGAGCCATAACATTTAAGATGTCAGTTTGGTTATAACGCATGTTAGATGCTATGCATCCAAAACAAATCATTTATCAAAATATTTTTGCAAGTGTTGTGCAAAGTACTCATGCCTCGAGCACAGCGATATTGTTTGTGATGACCGTTACAAACGCCTGCAAAGCCGGCTATTGAAGAGTCTGATTAATTAATGTCGAACGCATTCTTTTGGTTGTGTATTTTAGCAATACCCATGTTTCCATTATTTGAAAAGAACAATATTTATTCTTTATGTTTTATATTTCTTTGTTTAATAATTTCTAGATTGTAACTAAAAATAAATTTAAAATCATGTATTTTATTATATATAGTAAATACAAAATCATGGTGTTTTTAAATTTTTTTGCGCATTTCAGCACACACTAGTAATGAATGTATCTTTAAAATATACATGACCTACGCTGTAACTTTTTTGACTGTAACCTTCGCTGGGTTAAGGAGATATAATTGGGTTTGAGATAATTTTATCAGAATGCAATGATAAATTTAACCAAGATCCTCCTGTGACCACCATGTAGGGTATAAAGAAACTGGATTTACCCCTTGAGAAATACAACTTCCATTCCCTCAACCAATGGGTTGGTTTCTATGCTGCTCAAACAAAAATCAGATCACTCACATTACGGCATGTTCAGAAAATTATCAGCAATAACTACTATAGCCCTGGCCAAGTGGCTCAGTTGGTTGGAGCATCATCCCATACATCAAAAAGGGTCACGGGTTCGATCCTTGGTCGGGGCTCATACCTAGGTCTGTGGGTTCAGTCCCCTGTCCGGGAGCGGGCGGGAGGCAACTGATTGATTTTTCTATCTCTCTTTCTCTCTAAAATCGATGAAAACATATCATCAGGTGAGGATTTTTTTTAAGTAACTACTACAGCTCTCATCAACACAAAATGAACACTTACGTGTGCAGTTGGAGAAAAGGACAAAGCCTTGAAGTAAGGGAAGCATGCATGTAAACATCTGGAAGCCCCCTGAAGTGACCCCTCACTTCCCTGTTTCTCCTGTATTAGGGGTCAAATTATATTTCATTTGTAAAAGGCAGACAAATATTTTTCAGCTTTGTAGGCCATAGAGTCTCAGTTGATTGCAGCTATTCCAATCAGCCATTGTATTATGAAAACAGCCATAGAAAATATCTAAGTAAATAAGTATACTGTTCCAATAAAATGTTATTCACAAAGCAGGGAGTTTGGCTCACAGGCCGTAATTTGTTAACTAACCTTCTATGTAATTTTTTATATTTTCCTGCCTAACCGAAACAAAATTTCTTCTTCAATATGCACATTCACATAAGAAAAATTAAAAAAAAAAAACAAGCAAAACTCAATAATATAAATGTGATTATTTTGGAATAAGCAGTTCCTTGTTAATTATTATTTTTTATTATTTTATTTGGGAGAATTTTAGAAACATGATTTCAAGTCGCCCCTAGTCCCTGGTTAGCCACGTGCTGAAATTGGAATTGAACGTAATGTCCATTTTTCTTGGAGAGCATTTCTGTTCTGAACATTTGCGTCTGTTCCCAATTCCCAATTTGTAATACCAAATAGATTTTCTTCTGAGTTAATGGAATCAAAGAGTATGGTTTCATTGTATGCATTTGATAGAATCAGTCCATGAGGTGACCATTTTCCTTGGATATTAGGTTGTAAAATAACAGCCACCTCCATGGTGGATTTGGCGCTAATGTCAAGCTTACAGAATTTGAGAACACCAATCTCTGACTTCACTTCTCCTTGTGATTATGAACAAGCGCTCACAAGGCTAGGAACTACCGTTTGCACGATGGTACAGGATATAATGTAAAGAAGCTGGTACACCTTCCATTTTATTCTTGTTTTAAGAGCCCAGTGAAGGAGAACCTGAGTCCCTGAAGGAGGCCCGCACATGCTCAGACAAAGCGGTATTCAGCGCAGAGGAGTGGCTCTCATGCAGCGGCGGTTCTGCCCTCCGTGGGCATCTGGCCAAATATTCCAGGCACTGTCTGGAGATATTTTTGGTTGTCACACGGGGATGTTACTGGCATCTTGTGGGTAAAGGGTGGGGATGCTGCCGCCCATCCTACAATGCACAGGAAGCCCCACAAGAAAAACTATCTGTCCCCAAATGTCAATGTGAGAAGGCTGGGAAATGCTGTCTAAGACACTCTTAGACTTGGTCAACCCTGGGCCCTGTCCAGAGCCCCATGCTTCAGAGATCTTACTCTAGGCCTCCTCCAATTGCTTCCTCATGGAGCAAGAAGTCTGGGCCAAGAGGTCAGGCCTACCCAGAACCCACATCTCCTCTCGCAGGCCACAGCTGGGTACCCCGGAGCCCATAAACGCCTGCACAGGGCTGAGCGGGCTTCTTCCTGCATCTGTCCTCTCTAGAGCAGACCTCTCTGGTAGTGTGTGTATCCCTCTGCCCATGGGGAGCGCCAGCTGGGGAGGACTTCCGTGCACACACAGCCTCTCACAGGGTGGGAAGAGCTTTGGTGGGGCAGGGGGACGTATACACTTCATTTGTCATCACCCTGTCCCAGTGGCTAAGTTGATTGAAGTGTTGTCCCGTACGCTAAAATGTGGATTCCATTCCCTGGTCAGGGCATATACCTAGGCTGCGGGTTCACTCCCTGGTAGGGGCATGTATGGGAGGCAACCAGTCCATGCTTCTCTCTCACATTGATCTCTTTCTCTCTCCCTTCCTCCTTCCCTCCCTCCCTTCTTTTTCCTTCCTCTCTCTCTAAAATCAATAAACATGTCTGTCCTCAGGTAAAACTTAAAAAAAATTCTAAACTTCATTTGTTATCTTGGCCCAACCGTGCAATTATTTGAAAGGACGTGATCACTTTATCCTGTGGAGGGCCTGCAACAGTATCTCACACCCCCATAGGCTTGGGGGTCCAAATGCCAATGTGTTTCCTTGGTGATGTGTATGTGTATATTTGGTGGGTGAGGACAGGCTTAGCGGGCCAAGTCAGCCCAAATAGTGTCTCAAGACAAACTGGACCAATAGCACCCTATTGGGTAAGAGTCTGAGGCTGCAGAAATCCCCAGATAACCAAAAGCCACAGGGATCTGGACCCCACTGATCTGACTTCTCCTGTGATAGTTCTGGACATTCTAGAATGGGCCTAAGTTCAAGAGCAGCGATGTGTAGAACGGAATCTGAAGACCCAGTGTCAGGAAGCTGTGGGCCCAATTCCCAAGGCCAGTGCTCTGTTTTGGCCCTATTCTACATACCTCTAGGGAGTCAGCATTCTCTGTCTTTCTAACGGGCAGTGGGCCACTGTTTATTCCTTGCTAGTTTATATTCAAGCATGCACTTGCCAGTTATGAATGGGCCAGCTTGCAGGCACGCCTTGTTGAAAGCAAAAGAAATGTTCTGAAAACAGGATTTCCAATGGATTGTTGTCAGTGGAATCTTATTTAGGTGCAAGCAGGGAGGTTACTATTTCAAGTTGAATTACTTGTTGAATATCTTGGGCCCCTGGGCTAATTTATCTAGTCTAGATTTTTGTATACATGTTTGCTTGAGGCAGGATATAAGAGGGTTGCACTCAGGATATTTGAAAAGCAAATGTATGTATCCTTCTACTGAATCCACCTTAAAGGTAGTTATGTTTCTTGAAAAAAAATATTAAATATACACCAACACACACACATAGACACGTTCCTTCTATCCAGAGGCACTGTGCATCCTAAGTAACATCTTCAAGCTGGAAATACCTTTTAAAACCACCCTGATCTACTTTATATAAAGTGTTATCGAACTGTTGGTTTTGTTATTATAAAATACAGATTGACAGGAAATTCATTCCACATGGAAATCATCATTGACCTGTCCAAATGAACTTCTATAAACCAATTCAATTATGTCCTGCCGCAGTCTGGCCCAGGGAACTCTCAAACTTGAGAACGCATCAGAATTATCCAAAGTGTTTGTTAAGACACAGATTGTGGGCCCCGCCCCCAGGTTCTTCCATTCCTTATGTCTGGGATGGGGCTGGACACTTCTGCATCCTGACAAGGTGATGCTGAATCTGCTGGTCTGGGACCAACCTTTGAGATATAATGTTTTGGCTTTCAGCAGGGGTCAGCAAATGTTGTCTGTAATGGACCAGATAATAAATACGTTAGGCTTTGCAGGCCATATGGTCTCTGTCACCACTAATCAGCTTTGCCCTTGTCCCCTGAAAGCAGCCACAAACAATATGTAAATAAGTGGATATGGCTGTGTTCCAATAAACCTTTACTTACAAAAAAAAAAAAAAGGCAAGGGCACAATTGGCCAGTGGACTGTGTTGCAACCCCTGGCCTATGGGATAAAGGGTTTTGAAGTGGGATCTTTAATTTCATTTTTTGTTAGCATCCCCTACCGGGCTCCATGCAATTCCCAGCAGGCCCATCTCCTTCACCAGGGACTGGATCTGTATTCTCACTACTGGTATCAACACACTGTCATGTAGCCGGCAGGGAAGAGAGAACAGGTTAACGAGAAAAGAAGAGAGAGAGTTCAAAAGAAAGAACACATTTTAACAAACCAAAGTGAGTCCCAAACTAAAAAAGGTTTGAAAACATCTTTTAGATGTTCCCTCATCCTCCAACTCTTTTTCCTACTCAATTCAGGGATCACACACCCCTTCCAGGTTGTCAGTCTTTGGGATTCAGCGCATGCACACCTTCCTCAAGCTTCAGAAGCAAACCTCCTGGAGAAGCTTATTCTGAATTATATACTGCTGCTAAAAACAGGAAGAAAAGGGGTTCCAAGAGTAAGCAAGAAGAATATTTAATGGGAAAGAAAGGAAGGCCGTGGAGTTTCTATGACTGATGCTGTGTTTGCAATGTATCCGACGCCCTTCAAAGTCTCTGAGTCTCATCCCCTGACCTCTGAAGAAAAAAAGGCAATTTCCGTTCATCCCTTCTCTTTATTCTTCCATTCAAATAGGCACACCAAAAATATTTTACAGATAATTATATTTTCAGGTCACTCAAGGGCGCCAAAGTCACCAGATAAAAAGTTTCATTTCAGTTTCTACAAGTCTGTTACAGTTACAAAGGGAAGGACAAGAATGAGGTGATCAAATGAATTATTTATTTATGTAATCATGTGGATGCACTGTCTTCACATATATCGCCCACATAAAAATGTTAAATTTTTGTAGCAATTTCACTATTTTTCATTTAAATCAAAACTACCAAAAACATGTTATCTTCCTATTAGACAGCCAACTCCACAGAAAAAGAAAAGATAAAAAAGATTCATAAAAACATTAAACTAAATACAACTTTGTAATTTCCTTTTTATGAGACGAACATGTTAAATTGCCCATTTCTACAAACATATACATAGCATCTTCCTGTGGCTTCAGTCCAAAATCAATAATAACGTTCCCAGAGAAATGGCTCTGCACAGCAGCCTCGCTCCCTTCTCTGATCCGAATGCTGTGCTTTTTATCGAGAGAGTTCTCACTTCTCTGACTCTGACAGACACTATGATAATCCAGCTGCTGACGGTAGTACCAGCAACTGAAGCAAGTTCTGTGGCACTCAGTGCAGAGCCTTGAATAATCGATATGGTTTTAGGACAAAGTAAAAAGTCCTCAAATTAGACATAATTATAATGCAGTTATTATAACATAATTAACTAAGAGAGTACAGTGGGCTCAGAAGGAGGGTAGAAATTCTGAAAATGTTCAAACATCACCTGTGTCTGAAAAATCACTTTGGAGCTTGATACTACTCAAAGACAGGAGAAGATGCTTGATTCTCTCTGATCACATTACGCTAGACTTACACAAAACACTTCCAGAACAGATAAGAAAATTCCACACTTGAAGGCTTATGGAATAAATATAACTTACCTAGTCCCCCCAACTCCAGCAATGCCTGCTTCCCACTTCATTCACCTGTAGGAGCCCAGAGATCAAGCACCACTGGCAGCTTTTCATGTCCTTTATCCATTTTGGTTTCATGGTTGTCTTTCATTTTGTTCTGAAAATTAAAATCCTTAAGGGGAAATTCCTTTTGCAGATTGTTCCTCAATGGTATGACAATTATGCTTTGGTTCAACTGGAACATGCCCAATGGCAAAGCTCGGGGAGCCGGGCTGCTATATATAAACGTAGCTTACCTTCGTCCTTTGGATATTGGAACTTTTTTAATGAGCAATATCCTTTTTCTTCATCATAACTGGGATTTTAGTTCTAAAGGGAAATCATATAAAAAGTAGGTTACCATATATCATTGTTCGTGCAAACTATATAGAATCATCAATCTCATTCTCTAAGTCTGCCAGCAAATATTTTTGGATTTTAGCATTCAAAAGATCACTTTCTTGGTACAATTTTAATTATGTATTACCTTATGTTTTATTTCCAGATGTGCGGTTTCTTAGGATAGGTTATTAAAAGCATCCATCTGCCGAAAGTGCCCAAGTCCGCATGGTCCTTGCTCCACGGGAGACCACGGATGCCTACCCACAGCTCTGTGGCACCGCAGGGTTGACCCCAATTATATCCGGGAGTGTCTCAAAGCCCGAAGTTAATTTATTTTCTCCTAATTGAATTGTATATATATCCATATATTAGAGAGTACTTTGAAGGCAAAGAGATGAGGGAGTTTTGCAAAATTCAAATCATGAACTGACTTCATCTACAGAAACTGTGACCCTGACTACAGATTTGAAGTACTACCCATTCTCAAATCAGCTATTTAAAAGCTTTTTTAAATGTCAACAGATTATATTTTAAAAAATTGGCCTGTACTGTTCAAAATTATCTTCCCAGATTAAAGGAAACTAAAAAGATATAACAATGATATAAAATACCTGATCCTATAATATATCTTGGGTGGGGGGAAATATTGTTGTTGAAGACATTTGGAAGAGACAATTGGAAAGTTTGCATTCTATATTGGATAACAATATTGTGTCAATGTTAAATTTCCTGACTTTGATCATTGTACTGCAGTCATGTAAGAATATACACTTGTCAGGACAAATATATGCAGAAGTATTTAGGAAAAAAGGTTATGTCAGTAATTTACTCTCAAACAGTTCATCAAATATATCTGTACTTGTATATGTGAAAACACACAAATAGATAGACAGAGACAGAGAAATAAAGTGTGAGACAGAGGCAGAGTGGAAGCAATTGTCCCAAAATGTTAGTTGGTGAATTTAAGTGAGGGATATATATGAATTTATTATACTAGTCCCTGAACACTTTAATTTTTCAAAATTAAAAATAGTTTTTTAAATATCAGCACAGTTGATAACTAATTGTGATGCAAGAGAAATGTTACTAAGGTGTTTTCACATGTGTCTGGGTTGAATTTAAACTATTCTTCACCCCACCATGATTGTAATAAACGTGTCGTATTTTTCCAGTGGACGAGCTAAGCCACACAAAATTGGTCTCTTGCCATTTTGCACAGAAACACAGAGACTAACGCTGTAACTTTCACCTAGAAAATTCTCAGTAACTTTTTCTTCTGGCCATAGGTAGGTTTTGTGAACAATGTTGAGAACACGAAAGAATTTTGTAATCATTGTGGCTGATTGCCCAACTGAAAACAGGAAATAATATAAACATATATTTAATATAGAGAACTTTGCGTTCTCCCCACTTCAACTACCAAATGGCAGGAAAGTAGAAGATAGTGTTTGGGGAATATCAGCAGCCTAGGAGTAAAGAACCAAAGACATGGTCATTGAGACTTTCCCAAAGAAACAGCCAGATGCGCTGCCAATTGCTCCTCCCTGTGGGTTGGCTGTTACCTCCTTGCTGGAAGGCCAGGCAGCTTCCTGAGGCTTCGGCCAAGGCTTCAAGGCAGATGGCTGAAGACACAACTTCCTTCAGATGCAATGTTCTCAACAAGGTGGCTGAGCTCACACAAAACCACCTACAACAGCTGCACCTGAAATCAGAAGTGAGCCAAGAGCCTGTGATGTGGAAAACCAAAAGTGTCTTCTGCAGGCCACTTCCAGGAGAGGGCTTCTGCAAAAACTTTACTTTTCTTACCCTCCCACTCCTCTCTTGCCTCTCCTCAAAAGAGAAGGGCCCATTTTACTAGTGGGCCAAGTTATTGTGTCCCCAAAACCTCACCTCTGTTTTCCCTTTTTAAGTACCTGGCTAAACACATGCACCCATGAGGCTCTTGCTGGCTCTTTCCGTCCTCAGCCTGGGCATGACAGGCACCAGGCTTTCTGCCTTTATGCATCAGGGACATCAGACAGGGCCTATCTTAAGAGACCTTCAAACCTCTCTCTCTGTTCTGTCTTCTTGCCCCGCAAATGGTAAGGTTAACCAGGTAGATCTGTACTGTGGGTGAGGAAGTCTTTAACTTAGCTGAAGGGAGCAGGCCCCTAGATCTTTGGTTTATTTATTTATTTATTTATTTTTAAAGTATATTTTACTAATTATGCTATTAAGATCTTTGGTTTAAATGGATGGACCAACGACAAAGCAGGGTGAGCCATCAGCAGAAAAAGACCTATAAAGACACCAGATGTTACATTCACACATATGAAATAGAGAGTAAATTTGTCTACCATTATTTTTAAAAACCAAAAGGATACTGAGATAATGACAAAGAAACAAGAGACTAATAATGGTTATGAGGCAGATTTTTTAAAATAATCTGAAATCAAATAGATGGATTAAAGAGAAAATTATACACAGCTGAAGAATCAGTTAGATGTGAAGAAATGATCTAAAATGAAATTCAGAATGGAAAATTATGGAACACAAGTTAAGAGATGTGGACAGTAGAATAAGCCCCAGCACACGTCTACTCAGTTTGAAAAGGAGGAACCCAAGTGCAAGGGGGAGAGGCCATATTTAAAGATAATGGCTATTATTTTTCTAAACTGATCAAATTTCATGAAGTACAATAAGCTCTTGGCACCTAAGCATATTTTAGTAGGTAAAAAAGAAAAAAGCTCTTGAAAGGAATCAGAAAGAAAAAACATATTACTACAAAGGAAAAAAACTTACATTGACAGCCAATCTCTTCTAATTAAAAAGAGAAATAGGTATGATGATACCTTCAATATTGGTCAGCCTAGAATTCTATACTTAGTAAGAAAACAAAATTTCAACAATAAGGGCAAAATACAAGCATTTTCAAACAAACAAAAACTGAGAAAGCTAAACCAGGTAGGTGTTTTTAATATTATACTTTAAACTACACATATTCATTATACAGGGTGGGACAAAAGAAGGATTACCGTGGTTCGTTTGGAAAATAATGCAATAATTAATAAATAATGATGTAAGAATTAGCTGTGTTTTGCATACTCACCACTGTAAACCTACTTTTGCCCCTCGCGTTATGTACTCACGACAAAGGAGACATACACAAAAGTAAGCCAGTTGACTCACCATTCCTCCTAAAAGTTTCCCTAGAATGTATGCTTTATGAAGAAAGCAAATGATTCTAGAAAGTAGATTTGGACTTTGGAAGCCTGCATCTTACATTAGGAATCTGCTGCAGAGTTCTGTCTGTGTCACTGTCTCCTTGGGTTTCCATATCATTTTTCCTTCTCAAACCGAGCCTGTAGGCAACTTCCGCGTAGCACACCACCACTTCTTCGGGATGCCCACGGGGGTCTTGAGAGGCAAGGCTCCTCCTCAACTGAGGAAGAGTCTGAGGCCAGGGGCTACACTACAGGCCCTGAACAGAGAAAACGGCGCTGGGCCCAGCGTCGGTGGTTATGTAAACAGGAAATTTGAAAATCTCAAAGTCTCTCTGTGCTTCAGTTTCTGCATCTGTCGAAAGAGAACAATAATCACTAATTCTTAGACTTAACTCATTAACGTAACAGAAAGCATGGTGACCGATAAGAATCCACTGTTCCCTAATAATAACTATTGTTGTGGTGTGAGTGTGTGCTTTAACTGTTGTCCCTGGGGCATTCCTAAATGCACATGGAAGGAGAGAGCTTTGCAGCAAAACTAAAATAACCATATTAATTGAGACCCATATATCTCTGCTATAGGGCCTTAGTCTCAAAAAAAGAAGTTTAGGAGAAAGAGTATCCCGACCAACCACAGAGAGAAGCAAACACAGGAGATTCAGGGCACATGGGATAAGGAAAAGCAGGGACCCCCACGGAGAAAATATGACCAGGATGGGGGTGGTGAGTGATAGTTCAGTACCACCTTAGTGGCCCAGGCTGAGAGTTGGTTAGATTGGGGTTAGAGTTGCGGTGTCAAGCTCTGGCAAAGCCACAAAAGTCACTAGGAGGAGAAAAACAGAACAGCAAGCAATGGCTCACATATTACATAAAACCACCCTTCTTGGGAGGTTTCCATGGAGTGTGGGCTGAGTATCTAACAAAATGCTGAAGTCATGGTACCTAGGATTAGGTGGGAATACTAAGTTGCAGTGTGTATTTAATAAATAGATGTGAGATTATATTAAAGAATAGAAATAATTTTCTGGCCAGCACTGATAAGAGCCCCTTCATTTTCCATTGAATTATCAGGATAGACCAGAGTGCTTTGTGCCTTCCAATCAAAGCATGAGCTGCAAATACTTGACTTCAAAAGCATTTGCTCTTATCTAGGAAAGTGCAAAGTGCTTTTATTCTATTATTACTAGTTCCCTGAGGGTAGAGGGTCAGGTTCATAGACTCCCCAGAGACTCATCTCAGACCTTTTGCGGGTTCTCATTGATGAACTGGATTGTTAACTGGATGAATGAGTTCACTGTAAAGTCTCAGACTTTCATTGCTGGGTACTGAAAATTTCAGGCTTCTTTGCTGTAGCTACTCCAAATCCTCATCTTTTCTGATCATTTAGTAGGAAGTTGAGGGAAGGCAAAGAACTGGATTGTTAACCAAGTGAGTGTCCTGTAGAGGTAATTTAGCGTCTTGGGCAATTGGAACATTCTCTTGTCCCAACAGAAAACCCTTCCCCCTTGTTAGTGATTGCTTGCTCTCTGTGGCTAAATGCCCCAGAGTAAAAGATTCTGAGAACTACTGCGAAAGTCACTTCAGCTCACAGTGATGACCACAGCCCTTCTGCAGGGCAGTGAGACCAAGCTGGTTATACAAGGTATTGAATTGAGGTGGTGTCTCCATGAGTGCTTCCTCAAAATGTCCTTTGCAATCAGCAGCCACAGCATAGCCTGAGAATTTCTCAGAAATGCCCACTCCTAGCCCCACTCTGACCTATTCATTAAGAATCTCTTGAGGTAGGTTTCAGTGATGATTTTTAACACGTCCTCTAGGTGATTCCGATGCACACTCAAATTTGAAGAAACCTGATCTATAAAGACCAATGAATTTTTACTATTTTAACTGAATTGACCTGCTAAGTAAGCTGGACAAAAATAGTGGTTGCATATCAAAAAGTTCTGAATTATTGAGAAGTTTACCAACTATAAAGTAAGTTTCTCAGGAGGTCTAATTCTCTTCTTATAAACTGGCACACCAGACCTGGAGTTAGAGCCCCAGATCATTGACAAAAAAAAAAACAACAAAAAACTTAAAATTATGGAAAAGAAACCCACTGTGCCACAACCCATTCCAGAGATTCTGATGTAACTGGTGCGGTGTGCTGCCTAGGCATCAGGCATCACCCCAGCGCATTTTAATGTGCAGCTGTGAGGGGCTGATTGCCAAAAATACCACAAATTGTGCCCCTCCTTATACCCATACCCTTTGCAGTGTGCTTTTGTTGTTCCTCCCATTAAAAGGAGGAATGATACTACCTTGAATGTGACCTTGGTACAGGTAGTAAACTTGACATAAGCAGAGACTTGGAAAGTGTTTACACAGGGGAACTTGCTCATTTGTACTTTTGGAATCTAAGATCCATGTAAACCAGCTTCGAGGATGAAACACCATGTCGAGAGAGACCCCAGATGACCCAGTTGTAACCATGATCGTCAAAAACACGGCCAGTCCCAGCCCACTTGCTGATCATAAATGTGTGAGCAAAGCCAACCAAGATTAGCCAAACCTGAACCTAGAAACGACCTGCCACATTGTGAGCTTAATAAAGAGTGTTTGTTTTAAACCACAGTTATGGGGAGGCTGGTTAAGCAATCATGGGCAGGTAGAAGATAATGCTTGTGGTCAATGAAATGGTGACTCTTGAAAGGACAATCATCAAGCTGAGGAGATGTTCCAGAGTTCCAGACAGCCCTAGCTCTGGGGTTGCTTGGCTGGGCTCTCTCCTTCAGGCAAGAATATCCAGTTACTAGTACCTCCCACAAGGCTCCTGACTCACTCAGATATCATTAAAGCAGAAGGAGAACCGGCCCTTGATGAAAGCATAAAGTAGGGAAGACATTCAAAGAACATACAACACAGACATGAGTGTAAAATGTGTTTTTAAGGAGAATATTTATGGTTAAGCCTCTGAGACAACGCTGGGTTTCTGGATACCCAAGCAGGGAGGAAAGTTTACAAGATTTGTATATTGAATCATCACAAAAAAATTTTTGGTGTGTATAAGGCAGTGTATTTCTTGACCAGTAGGAAAGACCAATAGGAAATAAATAATGATTAAATATAATCCCTTATCTATAATGGATGATGGTTCCAATACCCTTCTGCCACTTGACACTGAATAAGCAGGATGACATTTTTACTACTGTGGGGGGATGCGGGGGGTGGGGGGGACGGGAGTGTAGGTTTAATCTGACTCACATGTTGTCCTCAGTTCACTTTCTATCCTCATTTGGCTTTACTCCCCTCTTCCCTTCTAACTCTATTGTCTTACTGCACTTGTTTCTAACTGGGCCCCTAGTCTTCGTAACCTTAACTAACTTCTTTGTATTTTCAGGTTTTTATCTTGGATTGAACTATTCCAAAAAACCCATACTTGTGGCTACATTAGTGGTCCATTTCCTATTTGTATCCTTTTTGTATTTACTTTTATCAAAATGCTTTTTACTTACATTCAGGTGATTCTATGAGCATCTTCAGAGTAGGAAATACAGCTTATCCATTGTTGCACATCATATGTTAGGGAAGCATTTGACTACAAGTGACAAAGACATGACTAATAGAGCCTTAATAATACAAGTTTGTTTGTTTCCTGCCCTCTCAGAGTTAAAAGGAATCTGGAGGTAGGCACATAATGGCTTTGATTTGTATCGTTTCCATTGCTAAAGAAATTCAGCTCTTTCTATCTCCCTACTTCAAGATGCTTAGGTCATGATTGATTTAACTCCATTATTATTATCATCATCATCATTATTATTATTATTTATTATCTTAATGAGGACAACATGGCTGCTGTGCTTCTAGGTATCATACCTATAGCTAAGTCAGGAAAAGAGGATAAGGAAATACCAGCTAGGTTTATACTTTTATTCATGAAAAAGTCTTTCCAGAAATTTCCCAGAAGAAAACTGTTTGGATATCATAATGTAGAAATGTATCTTACCATTATCCCTTGCTGCAAGAGGACAAAGTAGAAATAAGTGCAGAGTGCTTGCTATGTGTGTTGTATATTGGTTGGATAAATAGATGAGAGAATTGCATTCAGGTAAAAGAACATAGTATTGAACTTCTCCCTTTAAGAGTCCTTGACTCTAACATCATGAAGACTACAAGGGTATTTAGCCAGGTGATTATCATACCTGACTCATTTGTGACAATCCTAATAAAGACCATAGATTTAAGTATTTAATTTTTCAAGGGATGTGAGTCAGCCATGTAGGTATTGTAACCATGGAGTCCAGCCATTCTGTAGTCCAAATGAAGGACTGTGTATAGAAGTTGAACCTGAGAAAGTTATCTCAATTTTAAGAAAACTAAGGAAAATTCATTTGGGGGTTTAAAATGTCTAACTGCTATTTTTTACCAACCTAAATTTGGAATTCACTGATAGATGCAGGCATCAGTCTGGCAGAAATCAAAATAGGACTATTACGAATGAAAACTACAAGTTCAAGAAAGTGCCTTCTATCTACTATTCACTATGGCTTATTTGGCTGGAACTTACATATGAGTTACAGATACTTGGGGAAAGACCAGCCTTCCCCCGTTTATTAGGCACTTCGTCCTAATAAACTTACATCATGGAAGAAATGAGAACGAATGTTCTTTGCTGGCAGGCAGATCCCACAGGGCAGGCCCTGAGCCAAGCATACTCAGATTCTTCTGAACTCAGCTGTTAGTTGAATCTGTGTTCCAGGGAAGGAATGCGGAAGGGGATTGAGAGAGTACAGAAGGTTACTCTAGTAGGAATCTTTGCCTCCCCAGTAGATCAAAGTATGAAAATACTTTCTTACCTCCTCATCTAATTACACCAATCAGCCCTTTGCACTAACATCTGCTGTTAAACCAGCCAGGTGTAAGGGATGTATATCTTCGGGGACGCCATGGTAACAGGGTAGAAAACTCGGTGGCAGATGGAATATATTTATCCAGAAAGTGTTTGCTAGTGGCACCTTGCAATAAGTAAATAATTGGTGGTGGCAATGATGAAAATATGAGTAATGATTCTACTCAGGAAGTGACTTGAGAAAGGAGGAGAGGTGGATTTTTTTGTGACTAAAAATTGAAATGAAAAAAAAGTGAAAATGGAAAATTAAAACCAGAACCATTAAACGATATAAATTAAGAGAAAAATAAACGATGTGAGAGGATATGATGAAAAATTACTGGCCATGACAATTTGGTACTGACCTCTGCTCAGAACAGAATTTCTTAACTTTTTTCATTATTGTCACCCCCAAGAAGACTTTTCTTAGACTTTTTCACACAAATTTCACCTCATCTCCTCCCCCATGAAATTCTAATTCCACAGAAATACTGTATATCTGTTTACTTGCTGCAACATTTTGGGAGACCACAAGCCACTGTAACATCTAAGATTTTTTTCACCCCTCAAAACCAATTTTCTCCCCTTTGGGAGCATTATGTCCCCAATAAGAGCGCATGTTTTAGGAAAATAACACATATTCCACTCTATATTCTGGACCCATTCCTTCAGAATTTTTGGATTCCTTATAAAGAGACTTGAAACACATGATCCAAGAGGAAATTAATGGTTGTTTTAGTGAAATTATCAGGTATTTTTTTTAAACAACCCACTGTTATCCATCAAAACACTAAGAGCCAGGCGGGTTTTATGTTTAATGATATCCAGTCAACTGACACACCTTGCCCTAGCAACCGGCATTTCTTCATATTATCACTTTTCACAGAGGTGTACTACCAATCAGTCAGGCAGGCAAGAAATCCTGAGATTAAAAAAAAAAATTTTAGACTGAAGAAAGGCACTTGGACAATCAACCACACTTAGGTGATGAAGCCCCATAAAAAGTCCAGACATCAAATCTCAGCCACGCACACCAACTCCCACTCCAGCCAGGTGAAAACCTGCAGCTTCACGGAGATGAGTGCAGGCTCCTGATGTCAGCCTGACCCCCAGTTTCTGATGGAGAAAAGGGAAAAGCCACCAAGGCCAGATGCATTGTGCCCCAGGGTGCCTGACTCAGAAAATCACAAGATGGAAGTGTAGGATACACGGCTCACCTCCTGGCTCTCCTCTTCACACCACCACAGCAAAAATTACTGATAAACTACAGAACAACTATCACCCAGAATCATCAGAAAATCAAGCTGTATGACAACCAAGGAATTAAAGAAATCACATCTATCCAGATGGATAGGAGAGGCAGAAATGCAGAGATGCAGAATGGGCAGTCCTACGCTCACATGTGGTAGATAAAAATCAGGAGGGATACCTCAGGAGTAAAGGATCCCAGCCACACGTCAGATCACCCAGCCTAGGGTTCCAGTGCCAGGAAGATAAATTCCCATAATTTCTGGCTGTAAAAACTTGTGTGGGCTCCTTCTCTCTCTCCCTCTCTCTCTCTCTCCTTCTCTCTCTCCTTCTCTCTCTCTCTCCTTCTCTCTCTCTCTCTCTCTCTGGCTTAAAAAAAAAAAAAAACTTGTGTGGGGTGCAGTGCCAAAGAAATCGCAGGATTCTCAGGCTTCTTTTTTTAAAGGGCTCACAATGGACTTAGGACTTACAGAGACTCACTTTTTCTGGTTTCCAGCACTGTAGCAGCAGCTGGAAGGGCACCAGTGGCATACAGGGAGAAATTGAGTGTCTGACATCTGGGTGAGTGCCAGGGGACAGCTTCCTCCTGGACAAAACTCCAGAGGCCAGGCAGCACCCATTATCCCTTTTCTGAGTCCTCCTCCACACAGAACCACAGAGAAGGAATACCTTGTCTGAGACTCCATCAACATGATTCACACAGGTTGCCCGCCCTGCTGATAATTACCTAAATCTTCACTCCATCCAATTTACGAGTGTGCTTTTTTACAATAAACCATGCTACTAAGAAAGGGAGTCAAAGCAGCTCTATCTAATACATAGAAACAAACTCAAGGTGGCTGCCAAAGTGAGGAGACAAAGAAATATGGCCCGAATGAAAGAACAGAAAAAAACTCCAGAAAAAGATCTAAACAAAATGGAGATAAGCAATCTATCAAATGCAGAGTTGAAAACACTGGTTATTAGGATACTCAAGGAACTCTTTGGGTATTTCAACAGCATAAAAAAGACCCAGGCAGAAATGCAGTTTACACTAAGAGAAATAAAGAAAAATTTACAGGGAATCAACAGTGAAGTGGATGAAGCTGAGAATCAAATCAATGATTTGGAACATAAGTAAGAAAAAATTCAATCACAACAGCAAGAAAAAAAAAGAATTAAAAAAAAATGAGGATAAAGTATGGAGCCTCTGGGACAACTTCAAACATTCCAACATTCAAATCATGGGAGTACTGGAAGGAAAAGAGAAATGGCAAGAAATTGAAAATTTATTTGAAAAAATAATGAAAGAAAACGTCCTTAATTTGGTGAAGGAACTAGACATACAAGTCCAGGAAGCACAGAGTCCCAAACTAGATGGATGCAAAGAAGACCACACCAAGACACATCATAATTAAAATGCCAAAGGTTAAAGAGAGAGAATCATAAAAGCAGCAAGAGGAAAGCAGGTAGTTACCTAAAAAAGAGTTCTCATAAGACTGTCAGCTGATTCTCAAAAGAAACTGTGCAGGCAAGAAGGGACTGGCAAGAAGTGTTCAAAGTGATGAAAAGCAAGGACCTACAACTTAGATTACTCTGTCCAGCAAAGCTCTCATTTAGAATTGAAGTGCTTCCAGATAAGGTAAAGCTAAAGGAGTTCATCATCACCTGGCCATTATATGAAACATTAAAGGAAATTATATAAGAAAAAAAAGATCAAAACGATGAACATTAAAATGGCGATAAATTCGCAATGATCAACAATTGAATCTGAAAGACAAACTAAACAAAAAAGCAGAACAGAAACAGAATCACAGATATAGAGATCATTTGGAGGGTTATCAGCTGGGAAGGGGGAGGGGGACAATGGGATAAAAGGTGCAGGATGAAGAGTACAAATTGGTAGGTACAGAATATACAGGGAGATGTTAAGAATGGGAAATGGAGGCGCCGAAGAACTTATATGTATGACCCATGGACATGAACTAAGCAGGGTGATTACTGGGAGGGAACGTAGGGGTTCCAGAAAGTGGAAAAAATTGACACAACAGTACTAACATAATCAGTAAAATATATTTAAAAAAAGAGACACTGAAATAATATATGCCTCAAGTGGTTGGACTCATAAATATTGAAGTGAGCCTGGCCTCTCTTTTGTCTGTGTGATATGTTTCTATCAATAGAATTTCTTTTTCAGCGTCCATTTTTATCCTCACAAACACAAGAGGGTGACTTGTGGTTAAGCTTGAATTCCACTACAGTGTCTTTCCTGCCACCCCTCAAAGAGCTGCCAGTTTTCTATCCCCAGATACCTATGTTTTTAAATTGCAAATATAAATAAAGTTTTTCATATTTATTTTAAAAAATTTTAAACAGATTACAGTTTTGTTTGAAAGCCATATTCCAAATTTAGCATCCTTTAAAACCAATTGAGGAGTCTACGTCAAACCTGTACCACCAGTCCCTATTAAGGCATATATCAGCTACTGCTACATAACAACCTACCCTGAAATTTGGTATCTTAAGATAATAAACATTTATTATTGCTCCCGAGTCTCTGGGTCAACTGTGTGTACTTGCAGCCTTGTCTGGGTGCACTCGTGCTCTGTGGGCAGCTTTAGAACAAGGAAGCCGCTCTGCTGATCGTGGTAGGGCTCTTCCATGTTTCGGCGTCGCCTGGCTGATGGCTCCTCCTGCAGGATGGTCTCCGCTGATGCAAATCAGCTCTCTTCCCTGCATTTCTCTTTCTCTAGCAAGCTAGCCTGGGTTTGTTTGCACACTGGTGTTGGGTATTCGTCAAAGGTTAGAGACACTGTGCTAAGTAAACTGAGTAGGTTTTATGATCTTGAAACAAATTAGAAGTAAAGAAACAAATGAAACAGCATTAACTGCCACAGTATTGATTTCTTTATGAAAAACAGAGTGGCATGATAGGAAAGGAATTAGAGGCTTTATTTCTTAACTTGCCCAGGATGTGACTTCAGAAAAATAACCCATACTCTCTGTCTCAGGACTGTTTACCTGTAAAGTGGAAATGTCCTGTTTTTCCATCTCCTAAACTTGTCGTGATGACAAAATGAGATTTTTAAATTGGGATGCTCTATACAAATATGACATATTGTCCCAATCCACTATATGTGTGCTTCCTGAATTCCTTTTCTTGTTATGCATAAATAAGCAAGGATTTCTGTTACCTGACTAAAGGATAGAAGAAACTGTTCTGCAGGAAGAACACGATGCTTTGTTTTAACATATGGCTATGTTAGTAAAAAGCCAAGTGACCTTGGGAACCATGAAATTGGGGAAGCCATGTGACCTCTGGGCATTAATTCTTTTCAGGGTAAAATGACAATAATAGATTTGAACATTCCTAAGATTTCTTCCAATCCTAAGATTCTAAATGAACTGGTCTTTCATTGCAACAAGTTAAAATTTACTGTTTGTGTTGGTAAAGTGAAAAAAAAAGAAAGCAGATAGGATTTTATCTGACCAAGCAATTCTGATGGATTAAAGGAAATAAAAGAAGTTTTTCTAGAAATTTCGGTTAAGATGGCAGTGTAGGCAGACATGGCTCAACTCTTTGCAAAACCACATCAAAATTTCAACTGAAATATAGATCACTCACTCAGGAACGTCAGCGACTGAGCTGAATGAAAGTCTGACAACTACAAAACCGAGTTTAATGGAGGTCTGACAAGTACAAAACTGAAGAAACTACATCCATCCAGGCTGGTAGGAGGGCACAGATGCAGAAGGGGCTGGTCCAACACCCACATGGATAAAAGTTTGGGAGGAATATCTTGGGAGCAAGGAGTCCCAGCCCCATACCAGGCCCCAAAGCCCAGGATTCCAGTGCTAGGAAGACAAGTCCCCACAATTTCTGGCTGCAAAAACCAGCAGAGATTGAGTTGGTGGAAAAAGCTGCTGGAGCCCTAGGCAGTTCCTCTTAAAGAACACACATATGGACTCACCTACTCAGACTCACTCCTTCTGAGTTCTAGCAGCGGGGTAGCAGCTTGAAAGGCACCAGTGGTATACAGGGGGAAACTGAAGTGTCTGGCATAAAGGTAAGCAGAGGCCATTTGTCCCTTTGCTAAACTCTCCTCCCACAGAGCTGGAAAACTGGTGCCATATCTGAGATTTCATCAACCTGCCTAACACTGTTTGACCCACCTTGGAAATCCCCAAAGGCTCTGCCCCAACCAGTTTATGGGCCCACCCAAGCTTCTTTCCCATAAGAATGGCTGGTTTTAACTCCTAAATCAGGAGTGTCAAATTCATTTTCACCTGGGGCCACATCAGCCTCTGGGTTGCCTTCAAAAGGCTAAAATAACTTTAGGACTGTATAAACGTAACTACTCTTTAACTGTTAAGGAGTTGAAATTACATTCAGCCCTTTGAAGGCAACTTCGAGGCTATTGTGGCCCCTGTCCTAAATCCTATCAAACAAGCCACCGCTGGCTTCAGTGAGCCCTAGGCAGCCAGATTAGATACAGAGCTTGGCTCCATCTGGGAATCTCTAAACCCAGCACAAGTAGCAGCCTTCTCAGATGGCTTTACAGCTCAGGCAGGGTGGCCCCAGGCAAAAAAAAAGGAGGAGGCTGACCTTGGCCTGCACCACTTAGGAAACCCCAGGGCCAGCACACCCAGTGGACAAGTACAGACCACATTGGAGCACCACTCCCCTGCCCCTGCACAGCTGATGCTCCACAGATGGTGTAGGTTGGTGGTCAGTGTCACAGCCAATCCTTGCAGTTGACTGCCCTGGGTAAATCCCTTACACTGATCTGCCAACAACAACCAAGTCTCAACTGCAAGAGGAAAGTGTACTCAGCCCACTTGAAGAGCTCCCCTCAAGTACTCAGCTTGGGTGATAGTGGAGGCTGTGCCACTGGACCCTAACTACATTCAGCCACACTACCAAGACATGGAGTCAAAATAGCTTTACCTAATACATAAAAACAAACGCAAGGAGGCTGCCAAAACAAGGAGACAAAGAAACATGGCCCAAATGAAAGAACAGATCAAAACTCCAGAAAAAGAGCTAAGTAAAACCAAGATGGAGATAAGCAATCTATCAGACGCAGAGTTTGAAACGCTCTTTATAAGGATGCTCAAGGAACTTAGTGAGGACCTCGGCAGCGTAAAAAAGACCCAGTCAGAAACAAAGGACACACTAATTGAAATAAAGAACAATTTAAAGGGAAACAACAGTAGAATGGATGAAGCCAAGAATCAAGTCAATGATTGGAACATAAGGAACCAAAAATCAACCATACAGAACAAGAAGAAAAATGAAATAATGAAAAAATGAGGATAGTATAAACAGCCTCTGAGATGTCAAGAGGTCTGAATTCACATCATAGGGGTGCCAGAAGGAGAAGAGAAAGAGCAAGGAATTAGAAATCTATCTGACAAAATAGGGAAAGAAAATGTCCCTAATTTGGCAAAAGAAACAGATGTGCAAGTCCAGGAATCACAGAGTCCCAAACAAGATGAATGCAAAGAGGCCCACTCCAAGACACATCATAATTAAAATGCCAAAAGTTAAAGAGAGACTCTTAAAAGCAGCAAGAGAAAACAACTTAGTTACCAGATGCTTGCCAGATGGGAGGGGAGTATAGGGGAATGGATGAAGAGGTGAGAGGATTAAGAATTACAAATAAGTAGTTACAGAATAACCGTGGGGATGTAACGTACAGTATAGGAAATGGAGAAGCCAAAGAACCTAAGCATGACCCGTGGACATGAACAATGGTGGGGGGATTGCCTGAGGGAGTAGCAGGCACTGGGTGAAGGGGTGGAAAGGGGGAAAATCAGGACAACTGTAATAGCATAATCAATAAAATATAATTAAAATAAAATATCTTGGTACATAAAAAAAGAAATTTTTCTAATCAGGAATGAATCTTTAGGGGTAAGAAGCAGGAGAGATGGGCAAAGAAGGAAATGGTTGGGGAGGACGGTAAGGAGGGAGAGTATAGAAGAGCAGGAATGACAGGAAATAGACATCGGATTAACAGCATTAGCCACAGGTATGAAACTGAAGTTCTACCAACAGGCACACAGAAAGATTTGCAAAGCCAAAACAATATTTAAATGTTTTAATAGAACGCCTTTAGTTGGGAGAAACATCTCTTGGACATAGTTCCTGAGCTCCAACCCAAATACAACTTCATGTTCCTACTTGGTTCCTTTTAGGAATCTGACAGCAATCCCAGGTTGTTAATGGGATGTAATTAAAACATGGCTTCCACCCTTTAGATAGCGCAGGCTCTAGACTCCAGTAGCCTTAGCCATATACTGAATGAACAAGTTACTTAGTCTCTGTCTGTTTTCTCTAAAGTATAAGTGGTAACATCTAATTTAAGGGGGTTTTAGAGGATGAGTGGGTTAGAAGCTCTGAAGTGTATAGCAAAGTGGACAGCACATAGAAGGTACTCGATCAATCTTAGCTCATTTTTCCTAGTTTCTGTCCATTTCTCTCCTGCCATTTTTATCCAGTTTCTCTTTCTTTCACATGTTTCTCCTCTCTTCTCTCCTGTCCCTACATACCAGGGACTCCTGACAGCTCCTATTCTTTAGAAAGGACCTTGCTTCCTCCTCTGTTAGAATTATCCCCTGCCCCACCCTCATCTGCACCAAAGTCTTCTGTTGGATTCACCCTGCAGTGACAAGTCGAAAAAACGGGGCCCTAGACTTCCAGTCAAGATTCACACATAGGCAAACATGACTTGCCTCCTCATATAACCACATCAAAATTACAACTGAACTGTAAAACAACCATTATTCAGAACCATCAGAAATTGAGCTGAATGGAAGTACTACAGCTACAGAATTGAAGAAGACACTATATCAAGACAGGTTGGAAGGGCAGAGACATTGAATGGTCTGGTCCCATACCCAGATGGGGCAGATAAAAATTGGGAGGGAGAGCTCAGGAGTGAGGACTCTCAGACCCACACCAGATTCCCCAGCCCAGAGTTCTAGTGACAGGATGATAAGTCTCCATAACTTCTGGCTACAAAACCAATGGTGATTGAGGCTGTGGAAGACAGAAACTTCTCAAATCCCAGGCAGTTTCTCTTAAAGGGCCCGTGAACAGATTTACTCAGACTCACTCCCTCTGAGCTCCAGTGCTAAGGCAGCAGATTAAAAGACATCACAGACATATGGGGAGGAACTAAAGCTGAGGGGTAACTTTCTCCCAGACAGGAGTGTTGGCGCAGGCCATTGTTCCTTTTCTGAACCTTCCCCCTACAGAGACAGCAGGCGAGTGCCATATCTGAGATTCCATCAGCCTGGCTCACACTGTTTGCCCCACCCTGGTGATTCCCTGAGGCCCTGCCCCACCCAACTTTCAGGCCCACTCAAGCTGTTTTCAGTGGCTTGCCTATGTGAATGGCTTATCTTGGCCCAGGCTTCAGATTTTCCTAAATTCTCTCTAACAAGCGGCATCTGGCTTCAGTGAGTCCAGTACCTCTTGCTAAGTTGCCCCAGGGCCAGCACTAGCTGCAACTGGCCTTGGTGCAGCTTGGCCTCCCTGGGCACCTCCAAGCCCAGGAAAAGTAGCAGCCATCTGCATATGTTTTTTTGCTAATGCTGTGTGACCCCAGACAGAACACAGATGGTGGCTGACCTTGGACATGCCAACAAAATCAAGGCTTAACTGCAAGAGGAGGGTGTACACAGCCCACATACCTTGAGTACCCAGCTTGGGTAACAGGGGAGCTGTGACACTAGACCCTGCAGCACAGCTACTACATTAAGCCACTCTATCAATCCTGGGAGACATAGTAGCTTTACCTAATACATAAAAACAAACACAGGGAGGTTGCCAAATGAGAAGACAAAGAAACATGGCCCAAATGAAAGAACAGAACAAAACTCCAGAAAAAGAACTGGAGATAAACAAGTGGAGATAAGCAATCTATCAGATGCAGAGTTCAAAATACCGGTTATAAGGATGTTCAAGGAACTTTGTGAGGATCTCAACAGCATAAAAAATATCCAGTCAGAAACAAAGGATATACTACTTGAAATAAAGAACAATTTATAGGGAATCAAGAGTAGAGTGGATGATGCCAAGAAGCAAACGGGAGATTTGGAACAAAAGGAAGCAGAAGACAACCAATTAAAATAGCAAGAAGAAAAAAAGGATTTTAAAAAATGAGGCTAGTGTAAGGAGCCCATGGGACAAATTCAACCATACCAACATTCACAGTATAGGGGTGCTATAGGCAAGTTAGGGAAAACTTCCCTAACTTGGTGAAGGACATAGATATACAAGTGTAGGAAGCACAGAGAGTCCCAAACAAGATGGACCCAAACAGGCCACTCTAAGACATATCATAATTAAAATGCCAGCGATTAAAGATAAAGAGAGAATCTTAAAAGCATCGAGAGAAAAGCAGATAGTTACCTACAAAGGAGTTCCCATAAGACTGTCAGCTGAGTTCTCAAAAGAAACTTTGCAGGCTAGAAGGGATTGTCAAGAGTATTCAAAGTGATAAAAAGCAAGGACCTACATCCAAGTTTAGTCTACCCAGCAATTCTATCATTTAGAATCAAAGGACAGATGAAGAGCTTCCCAGACAAGAAAAAAAGCTAAAGGAGTTCATCACCACAAAACCAGCATTATGTGAAATATTAAAGGGTCTTCTTTAGGACAAAGAAGAAGTTCAAAAATATGAACAATAAAATGGCAATAAACATTTTAAAACATTCAATGGCTATCAACAATTGGATCTAAAAAAGAAAAACAAACAAACAAGCAGAACAGAAACAGAATCATAGATACTGAGAATGTTTTTGTTTTTTTTTTTAAAGATTTTATTTATTTATTTTTAGAGAGAGGGGAAGGAGAAAGAGAGGGAGAGAAAGAGCAATGTGTGGTTGCCTCTCACATGGCCCTCACTGGGGACCTGGCCTGCAACCCAGGCATGTGCCCTGACTGGGAATCGAACTGGGACCGCTTGGTTCCCAGCCCGCGCTCAATTCACTGAGCTACACCAGCCGGGCCGATACTGAGAAGGTTTTGATGGTAGCGAGATGGGAGAGGGGTCAGAGGACGGGTGAAGGTTATTAAGAAGTCCAAATTGGTACTTACAGAATAGTCATGGGGATGTAAAGTAGAGCATAGAGAACAGAGTAGCCAAAGAACATACCCTGTGCAGGACCCATGGACATGGATAATAGTGTGGAGATTGCCTAAGGGAGTGGAGGGGGGCTGGGTGGCAAGGAACAAACAGGGAAAATTTGGGACAACTGTAATAGCATACACAATATAATATAATTTTTAAAAATGATAAAAAAAATGCTGATATCAAAGCATTCTATACCCCATGTTAGTTTATTAAATCATGATGACTTTTTTCTCTAAAAAAAAAAAATGGGGGTCTCTCTTTTGTAGACTTGGGGCTCCTAGAATCACTTTCATATCCATGGATAAAAGTTCCATTCCAAAATCAGTTTTCCAAACACCAAGAGGCAGAGAACAAAAAGTGATTTGAAAAGCACTTCTGGCCCTGGCTGGTGTGGCTCAGAGGATTGAGTGCCAGCCTGCAAACCAAAGGGTTGTGGATTTGATTCCCAGTCAGGGCACGTGCCTGGGTTTCAGGCCAGGTCCGTAGTAGGGGGTGCATAAGAAGCAACCAAATATTGATGATTCCATCTCTTTTTCCTTCCCTTCCCCTCTCTCTCTATATATAAGTAAGAAAATAAATAAGTAAATAAAATCTTACAAATAAAGAAAAGAAAAGCATTTCTGCTTGAGAAGATAAAACCGCTCAGCAGCTGTACCAACTTACCTGCAATATCAAGGGAAGTTATTTTAATTACTTTCTTTTTTCAGCTGAAATTGTTTGATATGGCCAATGGCAAAATATAAATGCAAAAGCAGCTAGGGTTCTTGCTTCGAAATGGAGATTTTCTTGAATAATCTTGCACTGAGTACCAGCTGAATTGTTTCAGTTATTTCTTGATGGTGCTGCCCTTATGGAAAGTTAATGGTGTGAAGTGATTTAGAGAAATGCGACTTGGATTTCTTTTAATGGTTTCTTAAACAATCTAGAAGGTTGCTGTAACCATTAATGATATGTCTTTTAATTATTTATTTAATGGGTTGTCTATCCTTGCTACATGGGACTTTTCTGGGTAATTGGTTATGTCATTTTCAATCCACTTTATGTCTGTGAGATTTATACTTGCTCAAACCATTTGGGAACCATTTTTGTCTCTGTTCTTTCCACCCCCTATCATTTTAGATGCTTTATGTGTGCTCTTCTTCAAGAACAAAGTTAAAAATAAAGTTTGCTCAACGTGTGAGGTGCCAAGATGTCCTTCCTACACTCCATCTGACTGGCCTTGAATCTACCCTCAGAGGCTAGAGCTTGCTACCCAGGTTTGCAATCCCAGCAGAAAGCTCAACATAGAAGTACTGAAAAAGGGGAAAATGGCCCTCCCAATGACTAGGCCACGATGTCACTCATTGAACACAAACCGTGCTCACACATGTAAACAGGACAGAGGCAAGGCCACTTTGCACCCATAAAAAAATGGTTAACCACGACCCCCTCTGACTCGGTCTTCATTAACCTTTCCACTTCCTAGAGAAAAATTATTCAGACACCCTAGCTCCTCAGAGTATTTTCTTTTTGCTGCAGCGAGCTAAATAATCTCCTGTTGTTTGACTCAAGCTGTGCTCCTGAGTGGCTTTGGTCAGTGAGTTTTAATAGCAGGTTCTTACTGACCCCTCATCTCCTTCTCTGACTCCTTTTTTGCTCCTTTTCATAAACCTGCCAACCTGGGATGTCATCTATTTCTCTTTTCTGAATCACCTTTTCTTCATTTATAAAATGGAGATGAGTTATTATATATACTGCGGTTGTAGCGATTGCTAGTTTCCTGCCAATATCCATTCTTTCTATCTTCCAACATTTTTAATATTGAAAATTTGAAATGAGTATCATGATGCCTATGCACCTATCATAGTGTTAGCAATTGCTATTAACCTGTGACAAATCTGGTTTCATCTGTATCCCGCAGTCCAACACCATATTATTTTGAGGCCAATCCCAGAAACACCAACCCTTATGTCATTTAATTCATAAATGTCATGTGTATTTCCAAAAGATAAGGACTTCTCTCCAATGTATCACACTTAAAAAGTAATAATAGTTCATATCTTCCAATATTCCATCCGTGTTTGACTTTCCCTTAGTGCTTCCTAACTTTCTTTGTTTAAATCATGTCTAGATAAGCTTTATACATGGTGTTTAGCTGACATAATCTACTCCTTGAATTCTTTTTCCTTGAAATATTTGTTGAATAAACCAAGTATTTTGTCCTGTTTGGATTCCCGTACTCTTGATTTTGATGATCAATACCACCTAGGTGTTGTTTAACATGCTCCTTTTTTCACTGTAGTTCCTAAGAATTGGCAGTTAGATCTAAAGTCTCAATAAAAATAAGTTAGAGTTATTAAAAGAGTTTTCCACAGTGGTGGTATGTACTCCAATCAGGAAGCTATTTGAAATAATGTTAGCAGGTATTGGTGATCTTTGCTTAGGTCAATCTGTATACAATTTTTAGGAGTTGCAAAATGGTACTATTCTGACTCTACTATTTCCTCTTCATTTGTTAACTAGAATATGTTACCAGGGACACATCTACAAAGTGAAACTTCCTCTAATCAACTGTTCAGACACCTGAAATGTAGTTCTTATTGATTTGTTTTCAAAACAATCATTTATTCCCTAACCTTCTCCAAAGCTGAGCAAAGAGATGTTTTATTCTGCTATTTGCTTTTGGAGTTTTAATTAATTGATGTGTTTCAATCCATTCCAGTTACTAGCTGTATTAATGGTCTGAATTTCCCATTTTTAGCCAGTGACTCCTAGCATTCACTCCTGAGACGTTTTGACATGCCCTTAGTAGCTTTGACAGCATCCTTATTCCAGGCACATCATAGCCATTCCCTTGACCTAGAACCAGCCACATTCCTGGTGCCATCCCTGAAGTGGTGGCATTTAAAGGTAACACTCTGGCATAAGAGGTGCTTGCTTATGTTACTGAGTTTGTCACTGTATCCCGACATTTTCAGTGGAGAGACATAGAAAACATTCGTATACATGTGTTTGTGTGCATTCATTTTTTTAAAGAAAATATGAATACATTTGTAATGAACCTTCTAATTCAAATTCAGGACTACAGACTTTTTGGTCTTAACTGATTTTTACATCTTTATACCTTTTTTTCATCTAAAAATCCTGATTCTCAATAATATTCAGCAAAATTTCCATTGCTTTATTCCACTGTCCTTACCAATATCAACACCATCACCAATATATGATTACTGAAAACATTTTATTACACTTTTGTTTTTTTCTTCATAAGGTACAGTCCACTATAGATATACTATGAAATTCTTGACATTAAAAGTATCTCAAAAGAGAGTAGTTGTAACCAAATGAATTTATAAATAGACTTACTTGTGTCATTTTGTTTTTGATTTTTAAAAATTGTTTTGTAATTGTAATTTTATCTTATAATTATTTCAAGTATTTATAAGGTTCCAAATCAGCACAAAATATATTCAGAGAAATTGGCCCCTATTCTAGTCTGTTCCACCCCGCTCCTGTGTCTAGGATACTAATTTTTAAATTGCACAATTCATTCTCTAGTATTTTCATAATAGCAAATGTATATGTGTGTTTATATGCTTTTCCCTTCTTAGATAAATGCTAGCATACTCTTGTCTATTATATTTTTTCCACTCATTCTGAGATTTTTTCATAAGAGTTAATAGAACTATTTCTGATTCCTTTGTATGGCAATATAATATTCCCTACTGATGGGCATGTGTGTTATTTCCAATATTGCTTTTACAGATAGTGCTACAAGGACCACTCGGAACAAAGACTTACCTTCCTTGGCCCGTCTGGTGTAGCTCAGTGGATTGAGTACTGGCTGGGAACCAGAGGGTCCCGGTTCAATTCCCAGTCGGGGCACATGCCTGGGTTGTGGGCCAGGTCCCCAGTGAGGGCCATGTGAGAGACAACCATTCATTGCTCTTTCTCCCTCCCTGTCCTCTCTCTGAAAATAAATAAATAAAAAATCTTAAAAAAAAAAAAAAAGACTTAACTTCCTTGGAGCTACATATTGACACAGATTAAATTATTTTTTAATACTCACCTGAGGATATGTTTATTGACTTTTTAGAGAGACATGAAGGGGGAGAGAGAGAGAGAGAGAAAAACATGAACATGAGAAAGAAACATCGATTGGTTGCCTCCCTCACACACCCCAACCAGGGATTGAATCTGCAGCCCAGGTATGTGCCCTGACCAGGGATTGAACCTGAAACTTTTTGGTGTATTGGACAATACTCCAACTAGCTGCATCATCTGACCAGGCCGAACTAAATTTTTAGCAATGGGCTATAAATGGAAGTGACATATTCAGTTTCAGGTCATGGCTTTAAGGGAACAGATGTGTTCTGCCCTTTTTGTCCCCTTTCTTCTGGCTGGAGACAGGCATGGCAGTGAGTCCAGGGATGGTACATTAGAACGACAAAAGGTAAGGACCCTGAGTTCCTCATACCATGGAGCATCATATTTAGAGAAATGCTGCTATACCCAGCTCATATTTTTACATGAGGAAGAAATAAATGTGTGTCTCCTTTAAGCTAGTGTTGTTTGGGGTCTCAGTCACACATGGCTGAAACCATGTTCTAACTAAAACCTTGAACTTACAGAGTTGTTGTGAGTGTTAATTAAAATGACACAGGCAGTGTACCTAGTAAAGGGGGGATATGTCCTTAGGTGACCTCATGTGGTTCAACGGTTTCCTTTTCTACCTGTCAGCTGACAATTCCCAAGCTCAATCATCAGCCTAAACCTTCTCAGATCCACATATCCAATTCCTTAGTAACAGCACTACCTCAGACACAAAGTGTCCACTATTGATCCTCTCTCCCCTCTTCCTCTTTTATTTGTAACTATGGAGGAAAAAACCACCATCTACTCAGGCACTGGGTAAAGCCACGCTCTCGACCTTCATCTCTTTTATTTCTACATGGACTCAATTTCCATGCCTCATTATTCTACTTCCTAAAAGGCTTATACATCCATCCTCTTCTCTACCCCACTAAGCCTTTACTTTCTCACCCATTGCCTTAGTTCAGACCTGCAGCATTTCTCTCCTTGACGCTTGCAATCAATGCCTACATGGTTTCCTTGCTTCCAGTCTTAACTTTTATCCTATTACAGCACTTCTTGTCATTGTCAGCACGATTGTCTCCCAACCAGACTGGAAAACATTTGAGGACAATAACATTGTTTTCCTTCTTTATATTCTCAGTGCACAGCAGAGCCCTTGGCACACAGTACAGGCATTCCTCCGAGATATTGCAGGGTTGGTTCCTGCCCACCACGATGAAGTGAGTATCAAAATAAAGCAAGTTGTAATCTCTTTGCTGGTGGAGAGTTTTGCCATCAATTTGTTTAAAAAAAGCAACATCCGTTCAGTTCAATAAAGTAGAGTACAATAAAATGAGGCATGCCAGTAGTTAGTCATTAATTAATATGAATTCACACCACTTATCGCCAGATATCAGGCACAAGACTCAGAGCTTTATATATATTAACTTAATTCAGCCTCACTATAACCCTGTGAAGTAAAAACTACTATTATTTCGACTTTACAGAAGAGGAAACTGAGGCCTACAGTGGTTAAGTAATTATCGAATATATTCAACTAGAAAAAAGATGGAATTAAGAATGAATCCCAGGTGTTTATTGAATAAGTGAAAAATAATTGAATGAAAGGATGAATGATTCAATGAAAAGAGATAATCATTTTATGAGTATTTAGTAAGTCCTACACCTGCGCCAGTTTTCAAAGCCTATTCTTGCAGAATTCAGAGAGGTATCTGGAAGAACCTATTTGGCCCCAAAATGCACCTTCTATCTTTCCACTGGTGCTAGAGATTTTACCATCAGAACTCCTTGTTTTATCTTGAAACTTGCTCTCTTAAGTCACCAATGACCTTTTGAAGACTAAGGTACTCACAATCATTTGTTCTTTGGCATGCATGAACGAAGGTTATTTTAAGGAAAGTCGGGATGAGACGGATCAGAAGGGTGGTGGTCTTCTGAGTTTGGTGGAAGGGAAGGTAGGCTTTAGAAAATAACAGCCAGCAACAGCAGATACCACCTTCCCCTATGTCTGGATTCTTTATGAGTTTTCATTGCAGTATGTTTATTGGCTTCTTGTTTGTTTTGATTTATTTTTAATAAAACAGCTTGGATGCCAGAACTGGAAATGAAAGGTGATAACATGGAAATCTACTCTGACCATAAACTCGCCAGGGATGGAGGAAGTCTCACAATGCCAGAATTTATGAGGCCAGAGGCCTGGCTCCTCACCAGGAACCCTTCATCCTCATGCCTGGGTGGTAAATCACACCATCATTTTCAGGGACTGTTTGTTACAGAAAAGCAAATTAACCCAGTAATTTTTAAATTATACTGCTAAGGCTTCATGAAGACACATCCAACCTGGCTGTATTTTGGTCCTGAGGCCCTACGCTTCCCGATTCTTGCCTGATTGTACCAATTCCAGTTGTTATTTGATTCTGAAGGAAGTTCCATTATTTTTACAGGCTTGGAGCCCATAATGGCCAAAAGTTAGGAATTGTGGATGTTTTCACTACCTCTTAATTTTCTCATGACTTTGCGCTCTGCCCGTCAGTACTGAGTTTCCTTACACCAAGTTAATCCTGAAACTTGTATATATTTTAAGGGCTTGGGATATTCGATTTTATTCTCTAAGTTGTATTCATGTTTGTGTAGAAGAGAAATTGCAGCTTTTCTATGATTGTATGTTTTATGGTATTAATTGACTGTTTCTATGACTGTTGATACTGTAGTATTTGAATTAGTTCTAATATTTTTAATTAATGTTTCTTTTCAGCTTTATTGAGGTATAACTGACAAATAAAATGGTAAGATACAGTGTACATTGTGGTGATTTGATATACATATATTGTACATTGTAAACCAATCACCTCATCTAACTCATTAACACATCTCTTACTTCACATATTTATTAGGGGGGACACTGAAGTTCTACTCTCTTAGCACATTTTTTAAAAATTAATTTATTTTTATTAAGATAACATTGGTTAGTGACATTATCTAACTTTCAAGTATGCACCATTATTATTCAATATCTGTCTACTCTATTATGGGCTTACCACCAAAAGTCTAGTTTCCATCTCTTACCATGTACTTGACCCCATTTGCCCATATTACTCCCTTTTCCCCACGTTACTCCCTTTCCCCCTGTTGTAACCACCATTCTGTTGTCTGCATCTATGAGTTTGTTTTCATTTATTTTGTTAATTCATTTGTTTCCCAAATTTCAATTACACAAACCACGTTTTCAATTATACGTTACTGGGTTATCAACTATTGCCACCACGTTTTACATTAGATCCTCAGAACTTATTTTTTTATAGCTGAAAATGTGTACCCTTTTACTAACCTCTCCCTATTACATGCACCATCCCAAACCTTGCAACCACTTTTCTATTGTTTCTATGAGTTTGACCTTTTTTTTTAGATTTCACATGTGATACCATGCACTATTTGCCTTTCTCTGTATGACTTATTTCTCTTAGCATAATGCCCTCAACGTCCATCGATGTTGTGACAAATGGCAGGATTTCCTTCTTTCTTGTGGCTGAATAATATTCCATAGTTATACATACCACATCTTTTCTAGCCATTCATTCATTGATCAACACTTAGGTAGTTTCCATGTTTTGTCTACTGTCAATAATGCTGCATGGAACTTGGGGATCCAGGTATCTTTTATAGGTCCAGTTTTCATTTCCTTTGGCTGTATACACCGAAGTGGGATTGATGGATCATGTGGTAGTTCTAGTTTTAATTTTTTGAGGAACCTCCGTATCCTGACACCTCAGCTTATCTAGACATTCTTTCCTTATAGTTAGAGAAAAGCAAATTTCCTCTGTGTGAATCTTTTTTTTCTTTCCCCACTCATTCACTCACTCATGTACCCATCCCTTCATTCATTTATTCATCGGATAAACACTCATTGAGCACCAACTATGTCCCAGATGCTACACCAGGGGATACTGGTAAATGGTCCCAATCTCATACATGCTTGAGTGGGTTTTGCAGAAAGGGTAACAGACAATGAGAGTAAGTACAGAGTGCTCTGGAGACTGCAGTTGCACCTCATAATCCAAACTAAGCTCAATGGGTATTATCAGGTTCTCTCTCTATTTCCGTCTCCTGTTTTCTGCTCTTCTCTTCCCTACCCCACAAAGATTTCCTCCCTTTTTGTGTGCTAGCATCACGTTATTTTTGCCTAGATATGCTTCCTCAATATGGCCACCTACTGTCCCATATGCATATTGTCCCAGAATGGCAACCCTAGCAGAAAGAAAACTTCTTTCCTCTGTGTGTGTGTGAATTCCAGGAAGTATTCTAATGGATCCTTCTTAAATCATTTTCCCATTTCTTGGAATAATCACTGTTCCCAGTTCAACGGGGCAGGTTTTTTTTGGCCTGGCCTGAGCTATAGGAGTTCTCCATGTAGGAGTGGGTGAGGCAATATGATTGCTAATTCCAGAGAACCACCTGGAAAGGGAAATATGCATCATAAATTTTGTCATACCCTTTACCCCCTTTTGAGCACTTACCACAACTTTTTAAAATATTATATCTTTTTTTTTTTTTTTTTTTTTTTGGCCCGGCTGGTGTAGCTCAGTGGATTGAGCGCAGGCTGGGAACCAGAGGGTCCCGGTTCGATTCCCAGTTGGGGCACATACCTGGGTTGCAGGCCAGGTCCCCAATGAGGGCCATGTGAGAGGCAACCATACATTGCTCTTTCTCCCTCCCTTCTCCTCTCTCTAAAAATAAATAAATAAAATCTTTTTAAAAAGTTATATCTTTTTTTGTTAAATGCCAGTTCCTTTAGATACTAATGCCCAAGAAAGTAGAGATTGTGGAAAATACTCTAATACTGATACATACCACAGAAGTTTATATCCTTATTATGCTTGGACTCTATTTGTATATCCCCGTATATGTAGTGCCTGGAACATAGCAGGCATTGAAGACTTATTTGTCAGATAAATGAATAGTTGGTACTGTTGAATTACTCTACTCCTATAAATGGTCCTGCTTATTACCCCTAAATCTTATGTTTAAATTCTGCTAGAAACCTCTTATCTTGTTTGAAGTAAGGTGCTAGGGTGCAGAGGATGAGATGATGGGATTGTGCTGTGAATTCAGGCAGGCGTGAGTTTATGTCTGAATTTTGTTACTTCTTACCTGGGTGTCTCCATTGCATTATGAAGATAATGTCTACTTTGCATGGATTTGATAATTAAGAAGGTAAGCATGCAAAGGGTTTGTGATTGTGCTCTTGGTCATTTTAAAACATGTCTGTAAATTCATTGTCACTCTCCCCCTCATGAGATGGAGACTAACTCCCCACCCTCAAAGATGGGGTAGCCCCAGTGACTCCCTTATAATAAATAGAATGTGGTCAAAGTGACCTGCATAACTTTAAGGCATTCTCAGGTAACAAACTTATGGAGTCCTGAGTAGTATTGAAGAGATCTGGCTACTTCAAGCTACCATGCCGGAGAGACCACACTGAGGTAGAAAAAAGATAGAAGCCTACCCACTCCGGTCCACAGCTGTTTAATTCTTTCCTGCCCAGGTTCCAGGCATGCAAGTAAAGAAATCGTCAAGATGACTCCAGCCACATCAGCCTGATTGTCCAGCCACATCAGGCTGCAACTACATCTGCATGAGAGACTGCAATCAAGAACCACCCTGCTGAGCCCAGTCAACCCCCAGAACCAGGAGACATAATGAGAATTAATGGTTGTCGTGGTTTTCTAACACTAAGGCTAAGTTAGTTTGATATAGACCAACTTATAGATAATCAGGATAGTCACTGACATCATAGGTGATGAGTAAATGGTGATTTTAAAGCATAGATCTTAAACCACATACCACCATACATAGTATGTATTAGGTACCAAACAAAAGAGACAAATAAGATTAGGATTAAATATCTTTGGGAGTAATCCCCAATTTTTGCAAATAAACTAGAGTGGACCTACTACTATGCATATTTGATTTAAAGTAATGTATGTGAAACAGGGTATCCCAGTGATTAAGGACAGAGATTTTGGAGACAGATCACTTGGTTTCAAAATTTACTCTGTTAATTCCTGAGTGAAAGATCTTAGGCAAGTTGCTTGTCCTCTGTAATACTCAGTTTTCTCATAAAATGGGAATTCTGAAAGTACTTTTACGTTAATAATAAAATTAAATAATTCCCATAAACTTAGCTCACTACTTGGAAAGTGGTGCATGATAAATGTTGGCTCTTATTATCCTGAGAATCTACAACTAAGCAAATGCAGGCTACTGGGCCAATGGCCATGAACTTCTGAACCATGAGATACGTCCATGAAGGCAGCACTGCATTCATTCAGAGAGCCTGCCATGGAGAAAACAGCTGAAAAGTAAAATGCATGATTGACAAAATAGCCTGCAGATGCCTAAGTTATCCTAAGGTAAAAATTAACATTCTATAGCATGTTTTCATTATGTTTTTTATTAGATAATATTGTTGTTGCCTGAGCTGATATTCTCATTGTGTCACATTCCTCTGGCAGTGAATGTTCTTCCTGCACTTTACAAACTCTTTAAAGATTACATTAAAATACTCATTTTCTTGGAACAGAATGTATGCTCATGGTGAAATTCTTTCATTTGAATTAGAACCATAGAACATTAATTTTTGGAATTCTGTTCTGTAAGAAAAGATTATAAAGCCTGTCTACTCAAGTGATACTTAAGCCTTTAAGTGGCCCTCTGTTGTACGCTGTTCATACATTTTCTTATCCATTCCTGGTAGAAGGGAGGAGTGCAGAAATATTAATGGTACACTCCTTGACTGTTCATTCAGTGTTTGACCCTGAGGCTCCACACAGGTTGGTAAGGTTATAGCTTCATATCTCTAAGTGGGATCAGTTTTTAAGGGATTTTTCTCAATGTTCATGGTTTGCTTCTTGTTTTTTGGTTGACATTTTGTTCTACTGGTACAGACAAAAACAATACTACTATTGAAAACTGAGGGAGTGGATGAAAAGAGGAAGTGACTTAACAAAGGGAAGCCCCAGGAACTCCGCTCCCCTCCCCTTCTCTCTACCTAATTCTTTCTGTGACTTTGAAAAAAAAGAACTCTCTGTCCCTGTTTCACTGCCTCTCTGTTATTTCTTAGTGTTTTAAATGGAAACAATGTCTTCTCCACAGCGAGTGGATAAACATTGATATGCAGGGACAAAAGCTTTAGAAAGGTGGATGTACCTGTAATCACCTTGTGGGCGGTACACAGGGACATGTGCCATGTTTCTCAGGGCAGGACCCATAGTTCATCTGTGGCAAGATACAGAAGAGCTGTTGCTTTATGCTCCCCTGTATCACAAGACAGTTTTTTGAGTGCTTGTCAATATGTGAAAATTGAATCAAAATTTAAAGAGAAAGCTACTGAGGCTGCTAGGTTTTTAAAGATAGAAATATATAAGGCAATTTAAAGATGGGTATTGTATCCTTTCTTATGGCTGAATAGTATTCTATTGTGCATATGTACCACACGTCTTCTTTATCCAATCATCTATCGAAGAGCTCTGTGATTGTTTCCATGACTTTGCTGCTGTGCAATATATACAGAACCATACAAAGGTATTCTGACCCAACATAACTCATGCATATGTCTTCGTGAATAAATACTTTCAAATTTTTCAGGTAGATGCGCAGAAGAGGAATTGCTGGGTCATATGGTAGCTCTATTCTTAATTTTTTTTGAGGGCCTTCCATACTGTTTTCCATACTGGCTGTACCAGTTTACATTTATGTACACTTGGAACCCATATAATCTTATTAACCAATGTCACCCAGTAAATTGAGTAACAAATAAAACGTAATAAAGATGGGTATTTTTGACATTTGAACCATTTTAGATATCCTTGTGTGAATATCAAGCCAAAGAGAGTGCAGTGTAATATCTTACACATGGACAGCACTCATTGATTAGAGACGACTTATATGCAAAATATTCTCTTCATACTTTATCCAGCATAATAATAACAGATTTCATTCTCACAATACTGGACTCAGAGGAGACATATATTTATTTCAGGGTTTGACACGTGGAATGTCCTTGTTCTTCAGAGCCCACGTTGCTCCAGCTAAAGAATATAACAGTGGAACCTGTGTGAAATTTGAATCTCAAATTGCATCAAAAACTAAGATTCTTTGCAGTCCAAAGGGGATGTCAAGGGAGGAATTAGATTTTATGGTTGCAGAAAAAAAAATTTTATGCCTTTGGAAGACAGGAACTGTAAATATCAAAATTTTACTTCAGAGTCTGTATTTTTACGTCACAGCTAACAGAGAATAAAAAGGGTAAAGAAAATAAACATATACAACTGTTTAGAGAAATGGTTCGTCAAAATATATTCAATTGTCTTATTAGTCACAGAGTTGTTTGCAAACACTAGCAGTAAAAATAACAACACATGCAGCATTTACTATGTGCCAAGCACTGTTCTAACTGCTGTACACACATAAATTAATTACATCCTCGGTACAACCCTTTATTGATGAGGAAATAAAATGTGAGGGTGTAAGTGAATTTTCCAAGGATTCACAGAACTGTGGTTTGAATCCCAGCATTCCAGTTCCCGAGTCAGTCCTCAAACTGCTACAGGTGTCTTTATAAAGCTTTAATTGTAAATCTGTAAAACAAATGAGCCAAATATGATGAACTACTTCATTCACTTGGTTGTCCAAACATAAAAATGTAATGGAATTTCCTAATGATATAAGAATTACTCATTTGACAGTTAAATCCTTCTTTAAAAACTGTGTTGTGTCCCGAGGACACCAGAGCAAACAAGATTTCCTTGGAACTCCTAAAGGGACTCAGTCTTCCAGGGAGGACCAGCAGATAAACTGAGGATTAAAACCCAGGGTTGTAAGTATTAAGATGAGGGTCATCATGGGAGTACAAAGGAGAGGCTCCTGACCGAGACTTTCCAGTGGAAGAAAATCAAGAAAGACTTCTTCAAGGAGGTGACCTGCAATCTGATGTCCTGGGCACACAAGACTTTTAACTCATGTGAGAGAAGTTGAGGTGGTGCGGTTTTGGGAGGAGTAAAACAGTCCAGATAAAGAGAGCAGCATAAGAATCTGGCACTTCTCTTTCAGTATTAAAAAAAAGAATTAAAAATTTTTAAACATTTTGAATCGGTGTGCCCATTATTTTAAATTGCAGTCAATATAGTTAGCAACTGCTACCTTCTTGTTTTGGAGGAGTGTAGGAATAGCAAAGGTTAGGAAATTGCTCTTCCTTTCTTCCTCTTTGTTTTTAGAACAAGCACTTTAAGATGTGAAATAGATCTGGGCATGTGTGCATGTGTTTATGCCTATGAGCAACTTATTCAAGATCTATGGGCATTTTAATACCACGTCAACCCATAAGGTGAAAATCTAGTGTGTGTATAACCATACAAAGATATTCTGACCCAACATCCCTCATCAAATATCCCCTTTTACATTATAAAGGGAACATCCATCATATTTCTACGTAACCTCCTTTAAAAGGCACAGTTTTGCTTATTCCTGAGTGCTTATATGCAACCACAAAACAAAAAATATTCCAGTAATGTATTTTCCATTTGTTTCAGTTATTAAGTGGGCGTCCTCTTTAGCAATAAGCACAAGACCACATTCATAGTAAAACTGAAGAGAACATTTTGTGAATTTTTAGAGAATGCTTTTTGAAATTCAGCAAAGGCCATCAAATGCAAACCACATCTTTCTTTTCTGAGGCAGGTGGACCTGTACCAGAGAGGACGAAAACACATTTGAGACTGTGCTCAACATCGGAGCTGGAATCTCTCTCTGCATTCAGTCGGGAGTACCGAGGCACCAGACAGAAACCTTGGCAGGTGTGCAGGCGCAGGCTCTCCCTCCCATGCAGGGGAGGTGTTCATTTAGCTGTCCTGAATTTCCGTACTGTCTTAAAATAATGTTATTCCCTTTGACACTGGTGTTTAAGGGACACTTTACCTTCCAATAGCCGCAAAGACATCATCTAGGTTTTGGGGCTTTTTTTTTACTGCTTGATAATTTAAACATAAAATACCAAGCAGTGCAACTACTAAATAATGCTCATAGAATTGCATATATTTTTTAAAGATTTTATTTATTTATTTTTCAGAGAGAGGAGAAAGGAAGGAGAAAGAGTAATGTATGGTTGCCTCTCACATGGCCCTCACTGGGGACCTGGCCCGCAACCCAGGCATGTGCCCCGACTGGGAATCGAACCGGGACCCTCTAGTTCTCAGCCTGCGCTCAATCCACTGAGCTACACCAGCCGGGCAGAATTACATATTTTAATGTAGCCATTGTATTTCTCCATCCCAAAGGACGTTCTGGACATATCGTTCATATTGTGGCCCAGGTTCCCGCTGTGCACAGCAGTGTGGGCTGGGAGTGTGTGTCAGTCTACAGACTCATTAAAAAGAAATGAGAAAAAGTTAAGAAAATGTGGGAAAATCATCACCCATAAGTATATTCCATAGGCTGAATTCCACTGCAGTTTGTACAAATATTAACAATGTGATTTCATTTTATTATTTAGTATTAATTATTGTGAATAATAAAGCTGTAGGCAAAAGCAAAAAGTTGTGAAGGGAAAGTGGGAAACCAAAGTTCACGTTGTGAAAATATGGTTAGAATAAAACTGAAGACTTTTTTGGTTGATACCTTTATGTATCACTGAAGTTACCCTGAAAGGTTCACATGACAGTGCTCATTTTCTGCAAAGATCACTGTCTCCAAACAAAGTCCCAGCTTCCCCATAACTGGTCCCACCAGATCCTGTTATGGGAGAAACGTGACTATGACGTTAAGGTTATCCCCAGGCTCTCGATTTAACTGAATACAGTAGTGCCTCATTTATTCTGCATCATTGGATAAATGAAATTTTGAGTAATGGGACTCTCTTCCTTTCAACTGCAAATTTTTTTTTCTTTTTTAACCATTTTATTCTACTCCCTAGAAATTCAGCAGCTTCACATTACTTAAAAATAAAAAAGCCAGACTCTGAGCCTGTAATATTCCCTCACTGCCTTTCTAGCATCTTCTCTACTGTACTTAAAAATCTATGCCTTAGCCACGCGATTGCACGTTTCACAACCCTGGGTCTTTACTAACACTGGCTGTTGTGACTGAAATCCACCCCAGCTCACTTCTTTAATCAAGTCTAAATGATCCTAAGATCTCTCTCTCTCTGTCTCTGCCTATTCAGTACCTATGTTTATTCATTTATTTCCCCCTGTCCTTTCTGTTGTCACCAATTTCAATCTTCACTTCCTCCAGGACAGTGGAAGCAAAATTTGAGTGAGCACAGAATCACCTGGGGCGGGGGGGGCGGGCCTGTTGAACTACTGAAGGCGGGGCTGTAGCCCCAGAATTTCTAACCCAGTAGGTTGGGCTGCGTGGGAGCTCTGCACTTCTAACAAGTTCCCAGAGCGTGTTGATACTGCTGTTCCCAGGATTATAGTTTAAAAACCACTGCTCCAGGAAATCACTTTCCCCTTTTAATTGCTTTTTCAAGTTTCCCAAAGACCTTAAAACCAAGTAACTAATCTTATTAGAGTAGAACACACAGCTAAAAAGAAACCTTGTCTGAGGAGCCTTCCTGTAAGACAAGTGAGTTTGGGTTTATGGACTCCATGACACCTATTTTGGCTTCTCAGAGACCTTTTGCACAGCCCTAGCTCAAGGCTCTGTTCTTGTCAGTTCTCGTCAAAGAACAGATCACCTCTAAGTAAGTGAACTATTATTCCATCTGGAGTTTTTGTGGATTCCGAGTGTCCCCTTCAAATTTGTGCACAATTATCAACTGCACAAAAGTCAGCAGTAGCACATCTTTGAGCAAGTGTTTTCAAACTTTCATGTGTTTAAGAATCTCCTGGGGAATCTTATTTAAAACGCAAATTCTCTTAGGTGAAATAAGCCCGTCAGAGACAAATATCATAGTTTTCAGGAATGTGGAATCTAATGTACATTCTGAACTAACAAGCAAAATGGAAACAGACTCATAGATAGAGCAGGATGACAGCTATGGGGGTGGAGAGGTTAGGGTGTAGAGGGATTGAGCAAAAAGGAAAAAAGACTGGTGGACATGGACAACAGTGTGGTGATTGCTGGGGGGAGGGAGGGGGTATAAAGGAATTAAATGATAATGGAAAAAAAGTACAATAAAGATTAAGTTAAAACGATAAAATAAAAAAGGAAAAAAATGCAAATTCAATTCTGATTTAGCTGCTCAGTGATGGAGTCCATGAGGCTGCATCTCTAACAAGCTCCCAGGCAACACTGATGCTGCTGGCCCATGGACCACATTTTGAGAAGTAAGGCGTCAGGGTGCTTTCAATGGACATCTCCACCCAGACCGGCTTTTGACTTGGCTAAACAATAAGGCATTAGGCAGAGACTTAGTGGACACCCAAAAAGGTTAAAAACTTGGCAGATTAAATTGTCTTTTGTGAAATCCTTGTGATTATTGGTGCCTTATTTTGCAGTATATGTGGCAAATTCATGCTGTGGTCATGATCAGCTAGCATCTGTTTATCAATTCAGCCTTGAAGCAAGTCCTAGCAATCAGGTGAGCACCAAACACCAGCAAGTCTCTTTTTGAAGCACAACAGACAGTTGCCAAGGGTCTTCTGTCAGCTCACTCTCTGCAGCATTCATACACATCAAAGGCAGTTGCTTGACAAAACGAAAAAGAGTAAAGTTTCCTCCTCCTGCTGAAGGTAAGGTGTCATAGCATATGTCCCTTGCTCTGGGACCAGGAGGCCATTGTGTTAGGTCCCCTAGAAGCAGGGCCTGTGAACAAATTGTATTAAGGGAGTGCTCTCAACAAATGCCCGTAACAGAGCAGGAAGTGGGATAGACAAGGGGAAGGAACCAAGTCAGGATGTGTTCTCAAGAAAGATAACCTTAATCTGATCTGCTAGGGCTCTCAAGCATAAATTGCAGGGCAGAATGTCTGACCTTGGGGCAAAGGGGCCGAGTTCCGTGCTCTCTGATTAGTCAATGACCACTTGAGGGTGGGAGAGGTAACCTGCCAGGCATCTCCAAGCCATGGCGATTCCAATCAGCCAAGGGCAACAGTCCAGAGGAAGGTGCAGCTGTGAGCTGTTATCAGCACCCCTCACCACAGGGTTGAGTGTACAGGATAATAAAAAGGAGCAGAGCCAGGTACCAACAGTGTCTACTGTGAAGGAGAACAGATATGCCAGTAGACACAGATTGCTTCCATGGGAAATCCTTGCTTAGGGCTGGATAAACAAACCCTCTCCATACAAGGCATTTAGGAGGGGCACAGAAGTTACAAGCCACCAGAGATCCAGAGAGGGAATGTGACAGAGCTAACTCTTTGGCTAGCCAGTCCCTAGTCATGATAGAAGAAACATGGGTACATTTAGGACCCAGGAGCAATTCTGGAGCACCTGCCAGGAAATCAGTGGGGGTTGAGGGGCAGAATAGGGAACAGTCCTGCATAGCCTTTTGGCCAAACAATGCATCCTTGTTCTGCAAAGGCCTCCCCAGAGAAAGCTTGGCAGGCTGGCAGCCATTCTTTGGGGGCTTTCTATCCAGTTACCTTCTGCTGGCTTCACCTTCTCCAACATTCTCCTAGGAAATCAAAGAGAACTTCTGTCCTATCAGATGACAAACACTTTATTTTCTTGGCACCACTGCAAGAATGAGCAAATGCCAGACCACTAGATTTTTATAAATCAAAGATTTCAAAAGCTAAAAAATCCTTTCAAGGAATAAAGGGGGGAAAAAGAAACTCTATTATTTATTATTTTTAACCCAAATATCTATGCATTTCAAAGTTAATTGCAGATATGATTTTCTATATCATATCTTCCTCATTTTAAACAAACTCATGTAAAATAAAGACAAATTTATTTTGAAGTACCATAACAATAGGCAATGATTTGTCACCAGGATGTATATATTTTGAAAGTCTCTTTTGTGCTAAAATTGTGTAATGGTGTCTAGTCTGAGAATGTAGTACCTTGGGGAATGAACACCATGTAGTCAATCTATTCAACACCTTAAAATTAAATTTTAAAAAAGGCAAAACTCTATTAGCAAGTATTGAAAGACATTGTCTAGACAGCTTCCTTCAGGCAGAATAAACAGTGGCGGGCACAACTGGATGCTTTGCCCTTTGGAAAATGGGCAGTCACAGACAGGGGAGGGCTGGGGAGGACAGGAGGGAGCTGGGAGGGTCTCCACATTTGGACAAAGCGGCAGAGCACCCTCCAGGTCATCATGCTTATCTGGGTCCCATAAGGTGGGCAGTTAGTTAGGTCTTCTGCTGTAATGACAGACTCCTATGTGGCTGGAGCCGGAAGATTCAGAGGCCATATTCACTCTTCATTCTAGATTTGGATTTCACAGGTGCCAAATAGAACTCCTGGTCTATTTTTCTACCTGCCCATTCTCAGTCCTGCCCAGCTTAGTGAACAGCTATTTTATTATTCTAGTGCACAGGCCAAAATAAGTTCAGTTATCTTTGCCTCATCTCTTCTTCTTACAGTTCATGACCAATCCATTAGCTAATGCTGTTGGCATTACTGTAATGGGGTAGATCGGACCAGAGATTGCTAGAGAATGGGGGAGACTGCAGTCCAGGGAAACCCCAATCCTCACAAAAGGCTGCTTCTCCTCTTGCCAGGAGAAGGCAAGGGATGAGGAGAGCTGCAGAGGCAGCAGATTGAAGCAGCCTGCCTTCTCTGAAGGGAGGGACCACCAGATTGGAAAGACTGCTGGAGACAAACTGTAAACAAACAGCCAGCATGCACTGCCCTCAGCTGCTGAGCAACTCCTGACTCAGCAGAAGGGAGCTTTGTGCACAACGTGAGTGACTGGAGATGTTGCCTTCTTGCTAAACATGGCAGCCAGAACAGGGGCAAAGGCAAATGTGGCCAACACTGGCCCTCATTGGTTGAGAAGCTGGACACTCCCACTGGCTTCCAGAGCACGTGGTATTCTGGGGAAGGACTTTTAAACAGCAAGCAGACAAGCTGCCGCACTTGCTCTGTTGGCTTCTTGACTTCTTGGGTGCTTTTGCTTAGTCCCGCACAGATGGGAGTGCTTGAAAGACTGGCAGATACTGGACACACCTGGGGCTTGGGCCCTGCACAGTTGGAAGCCAGCTCTCCTGAGGCAGGGTCCCACACTGGAATGCGTGCCTCACTGGGTTCCAGCCTTTGGGATGCAACAACCCAGTGCAGCCTGGCACATGGGCTTTGGACTGCTTCCACTCTCTCACCCTGAGAGCAGTGCTTAGCAACTGAAAGCAGCACATGGAGGCATGAGCTGGGAAATTCCTCATGAATGGAGCTTCCCCTGCATGACCATCTGGATGACTGTGCAGTGCACCTCAGACAGAGAGAGAGAGAGCCTCTGTGAGGCAATGGTGAGTGTTTGCATGGATGGTTTAAGCCCCCAAAAGATAGATAAGCAATAATGGGGTACTTCTGGGTGTGCTTTTGTTTGCTATCTTTTTGGTAGCAAGGGAGGTTCTGTGTCTTGTGGTAGAGCAAGAATGCTCCCAGCCCCCCAAACTGGAAACCCTGTTAATAAAAACCTGTTTCCTTCCACACAAATCTTTGTGTTACATGTATGCATGGTGACAAGCAGCCAGACCACATGCTGCCTGGTTATATTACCTCTAAAACCAGAATATGCTCCTTCACACCTCCTTCACTGTTATTGTGGTCCACATCACCACCACCTCTTGCCTGGGGTGTTGGAACATCTCCCCACATGGTCCTTCTACATTGGCCCTTAGCCCGCAGCACTCTCAACAGGGCAGCCAGAGACCATGCCACTGTCCTCTATTCAAAACCCTCCAGTAATTCCCATCAGTCTTTAAAAACACAGGCGTTACAGGAACCACCTCCCCACTCCCACATGTACTACATTACTCTTTTACCTCCTTACTTATTTCCCTCCACTTGTTCCCTCCCCAACACAAGGCCAAGCTGGGCTCTTCCAGTTTCTGGAACATCCCAGGCATGATCTCAGCTGGGGGCCTTTGCTTAGAATATTCCCTCCCAGGTATTTGCTTAGTTAACTTCCATGCCTTTGTAAGTCTTTACTCAAATGCCCCTTTCTTTCTTTTTTTTTTTCCCCTAAAGCTTTTATTTATTTATTTTCAAAGAGAGGGGAATGGAAGGAGAAAGAGAGGGAGAGAAACATCAATGTTTGGTTGCCTCTCACATGGTCCCCACTGGGGACCCACCCTGCAACCCAGGCATGTGCCTTGACTAGGAATTGAACCTGCGACCCTTTAGTTCACAGCCCGCACTCAATCCACTGAGCTACACCAGCCAGGCTCAAATGCCCCTTTCTTAATGCCTTATCTCCACATTTAAATAACAAACCTCCTGTCTCAGCTGTTACACTCCTTAATCACCTCTTAATTTAGTTTTCTCCCTTAAACCTTACCATCACTTAACATACTAAAACTTACACTCATATTTTCATTATGTATTTTCCCAAGTAGAGTGTAAGCATCATAAGAACAATGATTCATTTCTGTTGGGTTCACATGTTGATGCCCAGCACCTAGCACAGTGCCTGGCACTTTTGTAGCCCAATAAATATTTAAAGAAATCTTACAACCTGCCAAATACTCAGCCAGTCACTGTGCTGGGCCCTAAGAGTAAGTAAATCAGCAACACAGATGTGACCCCTGGTTTTACATGGTTTATAATTTAGAGTTCAACAATCTAATATGATAGTCACTAGTCATATGTGACTATTTAAATATGAATTAGTTAAACCCTAACTGGTGTGGCTCAGTTGGTTGGGCTTTGATCAGCAAAGTAAAAGATCGCCAGTTCGATTCCCAGTCAGAGCACATGCCTAGGTGGCAGGTTTGCTCCCCAGTCAGGGTGCGTTCCAGAAGCAACCATTTGATGTTTCTCTCACACACTGATGTTCCTCTCCTTCTGTTTCTCCTTCTCTACACCTCTCTCTAAAATAAATACATTAATTAATTAAATTTAAATTAGTTAGATTTAGGTAGAATTGAAGATTCAGTTTTTCTATTGCACTAGCCATATTCAAGTACAGTCATCCCTTGCTATATTGCGGTTCACTTATTGTGGCTTTCACTGTATCACGGGTTTTTTTAAAAATATATATCTAATTCTGTATCATTCTGTTGGTTGGAGTTTTTGCTATATTGCAGGATTTTGCGGTATATAGATATTTATATAATATTTATGATTTTAATTATTTTTGCCTAAAAAATTTAAAACTATAAAAAATATGAAACATGTTAATTCAAATATATTAAAAGAATAGTAAATCGAAATAAAATACAGTATGTATTTCATTAGCAGATGAATACTGTACTGTGCACAATGGAAATGCAGTACACCACTACCGCTTGTGCAAGTTTGCCAACGTGAGATTGCACACGGCACACTATTGGCTGATGGAATGGAAGGCGACCAACCACAGCACTGTGTTCTGTATCCTGGGCGCTGATTGGCTCAGTGGACATAGCATCGGTCTGTTTGCTCTCCCGCACTGTGCCCATATGTTCAGCATCTCTCCTTGTCCACTTCACATCGACGTCTGATTGCTGTGCATAGTGTTGCTCTGTGTTGTGTTTTTGTGAAATTTTCATAAAATTTTTAGTTTATTTCAAGCCCTATGATGCCACCCAAAAGTGCTGCGCCTTCTAAGGCTTCTGGCAGTGAACCCGAGGGCCAGAGGAATATGCTTACCATCAAAGAAAAGGTGGAACTTCTTAACATGTTAAAGGAAGGCAAAAGCTACACAGCTGTAGGCCGCCATTATGGGATCAATGAATCTATTGTTCGATACATAAAGAAAGATGAGAAGAATATTAGGTCTACAGCAATAATGACTTTTAACATGACTGCAAAGAAGGTAGTCACTTCCTGCAATAAGACCATTGTGAGGATGGAGTCTGCATTGGCTGTGTGGATAAATAACTGCAGGAAGAAGAATATCTGGCTGGATACCAACACCATCCGGACGAGGGCCAAGAAACTTTATGATAGTTTTGTGGAAAGCATGGACATTCACGACAATGATGAGGATGAAGATGAGGACGAAAACGCAGAAGCAGGACCATGGAGTGCTTCTTCCACCAGACCAACCCCATTCAGTGCCAGAAAAGGCTGGTTTGACAAATTTCAGAGACACTTTGGACTCAAGAGCATTTCTCTGCATGGAGAAGCTGCCTCTGCAGCTGTCCACTCACAACCGTTCATGGACAAAGACCTGATGGAGATGGCAAAGTCAGCAAGTGAAGAAGAAGATGAGGAACAAGACGAACTATTGGTTGGAGAAGACAAGGAGTTTGGCCTAACACTCGATCGTCTTGCAACCATGGTCAGAATGGCCAAAGAGCTTCAGTGAGTAGCTGAAGAATGGAACCCCCAAATGCTTCGATCGTTGCACTTCATAAATACAATCGAAAGTGGCATGTCAGTTTATAAAAACCTTCTCACTCAGAAGAAAACGCAGCGCCAGCAACTCCCCATAACTATGTTCATCACTCGGATGAAGAGATCAGTTATTCCTTTAGTGGAAATAGACATTATGGCCCAGGGCGAAGATACTGCACCACCTGATGAAGCGCCTGATGAAGTGGTGCCTTCAGAAGAGCTGTACTGCTCTTCTTGGCTGTGCAGTACATTCATCTCATCGTCATCACCTACATCACCATCAGTACTGCACAGATACATAACTCATGATCTTCATCATTCAAGTTGTAGTATACTTCACTGGTGAGTACCCACATAGAATTTTATATGTTGTTAAAATTACGTAGGTTTAAGAGCATATGAAGTGTGTATAAGAGTGTGGGAAGGGTTAATAAGAGAGTGGGAAAGGTTTATAAGAGTGTGGGAAGGGTTTGTAAAGCCTTAAAATATATGTAAATAATAAAATAAATATAATGCCGCTATTTTGCAGATTTTCACCTATCGCGGGGGTCTCTGGAACATAGCTCCTGCAATAGGTGAAGGATCACTGTACTTTATACTCTCCTGGAGCTAGTGGCTTCTGCTGGACAGACAAGGTGTAGAATGTTTCCAGCATCACAGGAAGTTCTGTTGGATAATGCTGCTAGAGATTTTAACTCTTGATAGATAATTAGGCTTCATCTATTCCAGTTTTCTCATTTATAGGTGAGGAAGCTGAAGCTAAAGGAAAGGGTGACTTGACCAAGATGACACAGCTAGTTCATAGCAAATCCAGTATTAAACCCAATTCAGATTCTGCAAGCCAGTGTACAGATAAACATGATACTGAAAAGCACTCTACTTCTCTTGACAAATCAAAGTACAAAACAAGTGAATAAGCAAAACAAAAAGGCCCTCCCTTTGCCTTATGGCCAGGGGTGTAAAACTCATTTTCACCGGAGGCTACATCAGCCTCGCAGTTACCTTCAAGAGGCTGAATGTAATTTTAGGACAGTATAAATGTAACTACTCCTTAACTGGGGGCAAGGAGTTTGGCGCTGCTGCCAAGACAAGGTGGAGGGCTGGATTCAGCCCGCAGGCATTGTGTTTGCCACCTGTGTCTTATGGTGTGAATATATTCAATTATAAAGACAGGATTATTTATCAGGCATTTCTCTCTTGTTATCTAAATCCTCTTTCTGTTTGGGAGGTATTTCCTACTGTATGACACTTGGTGAAATGTAGAGCCTAACTCCTTTTTAGAAGCTGAAAAAATTCAGATGATATTTTTCATTCCTCTATGTGGTGGCTGGGTGTTGGATTTGTGACCAGGCTTGGTTAATCAGATGCGCTTTCCTAAGACTTTTCATGGGGAGCTGCAAAGACAGAAAGAAATGTAGCAGTTATTTACATTTCCTCAGGTTACTTCAACTGCCATTTGAGGGAACAGATTTCAGACTTGGAGTCACCTATGGTTCTGTCCCTTTTCAAGTTCCAATTACTATCCTTTCTCCATTCACCCGTATTTTGCTGTGTATTATGTGCACCTTTTGCCCAAAGTTTTGAGGGAAAAATAAGGATGTGCATTATACATGGGTAATACCAATTCTGTATCTATGTAAATGTTTATAATTCTTTTATTTATGCTTATGCATTAAAAGTGTAACTCTAGAAAAGCAATAATGATATCCATATATTCAAAAATAAATGCTGCTCTGGCTGGTGTGGCTCAGTGGATTGAGCTCCGGCCTATGAACCAAAGGGTTGCCCATTTGATTCCCAGTCAGGGCACATGCCTGGGTTGCAGGCCAGGTCCCCAACGAGGAGCGCATGAGAGGCAACCACACATTGATGTTTCTCTCCCTGTCTTTCTCCCTCCCTTCCCCTCTCTGCAATAAATAAATAAAATCTTTTAAAAAATGCTAAAATTCCTTTATAATACAAAAAACGAGTATCTAAATATAAATAAATAAATATTGCATTAAAAAATTAAAACAAAATTTTTTTTTCCTGAAAGTTTGGGCCCAAAATGTGGGTGAGCATTACACACAGGAGCACAATATACATGGCAAAATATGGTATGTGAGCTATCTACTGCTCCTATATATTTTTAGAACTCAACTCAGACAATTCCTTTCTGTTGCTTGGAGCTAAAAACTCTGACTAACAAAAGGCACCAATCACATTAAAATTCATTGGATTTTAAATGACTGTTTCCTAATATATCTGTTTATACTGAACTTGAACATCAGGCTTACATGAAAGCCATAGCTTGTGGCTGAACAGTAGTAGCAGAAGATGGACCGCTCAGGCCCTTGCGCTTCTCATTCCTGTAGAGGAATTAGCTGATTGAATTGGTTGCACCTTCAGTGATGAAGAAGAGCAAAATGTAACCATTCCCAGATTCATGAGTCACTTTAGCTTTGGAAAGCCCTTCAGGGAAATACTTGGAAGGCTGAGGTTTAAGGTGTTCCAATGCTTCAGAAGTTCTGATGATAAATACTTCTTTGTGAGATGTATAAAGTTTGGCATCAATAACTGTCCGTCATTCTCATCTACTCAGCAAACTGTCTGAAGGGAAGGTGCAGTGGGCAATGTTGAGCTGGTGAGAAAACTTTCCAAGTTTGAGAATGTTCTCAGAGTGAAACAGTTCATGAGTACTTAGGAATAAAATGACCTTGTATATGAATTTATCATGTTTAATTTCTATTTCTCAGGTGATTGGGCATTTACCTTTTTCTAAAACTGAATAGTTTGTATCAACTACATTGACTTAATTTATATTTGTAACCATCTTACCAATAATTGCAAAACACACATCCTTTTTAAGAACAAGCAGTAGGTTCATTGAGATAGACCAAATACTGTTGCATAAAAAGTTTTCTACATACTTCAAGTGATTGAAATCCTTCAGAGTATGTTCTTTGACCATGATGGAATTAGATTAATAAAATAAGATAGCTAGAAAAACTTCAAATTTGGACATTAAATAACAGACATAAGTAATCCATAGGTCAAAGAAGAATCACAGTGGGTATTAGAAAATATTTCAAACTGTATAATAAAAATAAAGTTCTTAAGGGCTTCAAGTAGAGGAATCTTTTATCATCATTATCCAAGGTAATGGCATATGATTAAAATCTACTTAAGGATTGTATAGCACTTTACAGTTTGTATATATTCTGACATTTCATCTTAACAAACAACTGTAGGGAAGATGTTAATATACATGGGCAGAATATGAAATACCTAACACTCTGACAGAGTGATAACAAGGCCTGTTGGTCTGCTGGTTGACCTATGGAAGGATCATCTTCGTCCCTACTCTGGCTTCCAGCCAGGCTCCCCTAATCAGCCTCTGCTCGCTGTACCTGAGCCTATTCTGTGGCTTCCCTAGCACTACATAATAACATTCCAGAACATGTGTGTATTGATTTGCACATTTACCTATTTGTTGGATAGTTTAAACCAAAGTTAGCTATGACTTACCCTCTACTACTCAGCAAATGGGCCAACACCAATCAATAGTCACATGGGGTTAGTATCTACTATGTTGAAAAGACCAGATGTAGGGCATTTCTATCATCACAGAAAGATCTATTGGGTAGTGCTTATATTTTATCTCTTGATGGATAATTCAACTCAAGCTCAACGTTTTTCCATGACAGGAAGATCTTGTTGCTGAAACATATTTGGTACTGAAAAACTTAATTCCACTTAAAATAGTGACTACATTTCAACAGGGAATGAAGGTTTTGATAGTAAAATAAGCCTGAGAAATTAAGGAGAAAAATCATTTTAAAAATTTATTTTATATTTTTTAAAACTTAGATTAAAATGGAGTTTTGTACTAATTATTAGACCAGACAGGAAATCAATCAAATGTGGACTTATCTGTATACGTAATTATCAAGAATTATGTGTAATACAACATTTTTAAGTCACATTTGACTTTCATAGCATGATAATAAAAAAACAATTTTTTTTTAATTGAGGGCTTCATCAGTTTTCTCGATGGATCATCTTAACTTAAATATCAATTTGATATTTTTAAAAATATATTTTATTAATTATGCCATTACAGTTGTCCCATTTTCCCCCCTTTATTTCCCTCCACCCCCTTCCCATTTCCCGCCCTTTAGTTTTTGTCCATGGATCATACACATAAGTTCTTTGGCTTCTACATTTTCTATACTATTTTTAACCTCCCCCTGTTTTCTACCTACCATTTATGCTACTTATTCTCTGTATTTTTTCCTCCTTTCTCCCCCTCCCACTCCCCTGTTGATACACCTCCATGCCTTATATAAATCCCTTTAACATTTCATATAATAAAGACTGGGTGATGATGAACTCCTTGAACTTGACCTTATCTGGGAAGCACTTTATCTGCCCTTCCATTCTAAATGAAAGTTTTGCTGGATAGAGTATCTTTGGATGTAGGTCCTTGCCTTTCATGACTTGGTATACTTCTTTCCAGCCCCTTCTTGCCTGCAAGTTCTCTTTTGAGAAATCAGCTGACAGTCTTATGGGAACTCCTTTGTAGGTAACTGTCTCCTTTTCTCTTGCTGCTTCTAAGATTCTCTCCTTATTTTTAATCTTGGGTAATGTAATTCTGATGTGCCTTGGAGAGTTCCTCTTTGGGTCCCACTTCTTTGGGACTCTCTGAGCTTCCTGGACTTCCTGGAAGTCTGTTTCCTTTGCCACATAGGGGAAGTTCTCTCTCATTATTTGTTCAAATAAATGTTCAATCCCTTGGTCTTCCTCTCCTCCTTCTGGCATCCCTATGACCCGGATGTTGGGATGTTTACAGATGGCACGGAGGTTCCTAAGCCCCTCCTCATTTTTTTGAATTCTTGTTTCTTCCTTCTGGTCTACACTGTTGATTTGAGTCCCAGTTTCCTTCCCTTCCCTATTGGTTCCCTGCACATTTCCCCTCATTTTCTTTAGCATATCCTTCATTTGTTCATCTATTTGAGACAACTTTCTTCCAATTTTGTGAGCATCCTGATTACCAGTGTTTTGAACTGTACATCTGATAGGTTGGCTATCTCTTCATTCCTTAGTTGTAATTTTTCTGGAGCTTTGTTCTGTTCTTTCATTTGGGCCATTTTTTTTTTCTCAGTGCACCAATTACTTTAAGGGGCAGAGCCTTAGGTGTTCACCAGGGCAGGGCAACCTCCGCCAATGCTGTGTTTTGACGCTGTCTGAGAGGGCTTGGACTGGGAGGGAACAATGGCGCTTGCTCCACTCTTCCCGGCTCCCAATCACTTTTCTCCCAATGTGCTCTCCTGTGTGGCTGGGAGTTGCTTCCCCTGCTGCCTCAATTCCCACAGGTGTTTTCTGTTCTGCTCCCCAGCTCCTTCTTCCAGTTTATCTGTATGCACAAGTGAGGGACCGCTCAGTCTACCAGTCTCAGCCCCTATGTTTCCTGCTGGCTTCTCCAGGTGCACTGGCCGCTTTTTGGGCCACTTTTTGGTCAGGCGCACCCGCTGTGAGTCTATCCGGACAAATAGCTATCTCACCACGTGCGCTTTCTGCCTGGCTCTGCCCCAATTACCTGTCTGGATGAACGTGTCCTCTCTAACTTCTTGGCTGTTGGACTTGCGCTCAGTTCGATTCTCTGTCCGTTCTGGTTGTTCATTTTGCTTTTTAAATTGTTGTTATTCCTCTTTTGGTTGTGCAAGGAAGCACAGTGTGTCCACCTATGCCAATATCTTGGCCAGAGGTCAACATTTGATATTTAAACTGCTCACCTCTAAAGTACATATTAATCAAAATCCTGTTCTCATTTCTCATTTTCCTCATTAATCCTGTGCCTTGGAGTGGGGGTGGTTCAAGAAGTTCATCAGTATCACATTTATTGATATCCCACAACCTAGCATCTTTTGCAAGACTTTCAATTTTCCTAGGCAGTTTTTTATAATATATTTACATGATATTTTTGAATGTCATCTATCACATGATTGAGAGTAAAGATAATGTTAAAGGAAAAATGGTTGATTCAGAGTTAATTTATATGTGGTCATAGTGACTTCTGTAACTATAGGGAGGAAATCATTAACATTCAGAAAACAAGGATCTGTCCGCCCTCCTATAGCAACTGCTTCAGTACAAAACGTTCATAACAAAAGAAATATGGGATTCAATTAAATATTACATTCAATCAGATATTACATTAAATATTAAATGCTTAGTTAAATACTACTCTATAATATTAATATTCAATTAGTTTCATCTCAAGAGCCAAGACTGCTTTGTCTCACTGATATCCATGTTCTGTTCTTCTTTTGGGGAACATTATACTCCCCAGTCCACTTGCAATTAGGTGGAGCCATGTGATTGGTTCCCATCAATGGAATGTGAACAGAGTGATGTGGGTCACTTCTGGACTAAGGTAGCAAAGAACAGGTGAATATTGTCCATGTTGTTTTGCTTCCCTCATCTGCCAGCCAAGTGCAAAGGATCCAGCAGAAGATAGTACCCAGGGAATGATGGTTCTCTTCCTAAGAAATAAACCTCATTGAGTTAAAACCCTAAAATGTTAGGGTTTTTTATTATAACAAATAGTCTACCTTGAGTAGTATCTATCATAGGTCAATCCAAACATTATTAATGTATTTATATGGGATTTCTATTAAATGGACTAAATTTGTCCTAGAACTTGCAGATTTTGTGTGGTTGCAATGATTCATTGTAAAAAAATATTTTGAGTCCTTACGCTATGCTTATCAGTACACAGAACATGGCAAGGAGTGTCTAGACAGGAGAAGCAGGAAGGGAAGGATAAATAGTTATTGAATCCCACTTCACACCAGCTCATACACCATCATTTCCTTCCTGGGTCACTGCCAGCAGCCACTCACTGCTCTTCCTGAAACCACAGTGGCCTAACTCCAATCCACCCTTAAACCCAGCTCACAGTGGTGTCTCTAAAGCTCCCATCTGATTGCTTCATCCCACTTGAAAAACCTTTTATTTGAAATAAAGTCCAAATTATTATCATGGTTTATGAAGGTTTCTGTTTGCATCTCCACGTTATTTCATGTGATCTTCCAGCCCCTTAGCTGTGTGCCCTAGTCGGATCAGGAGCCACTTGCAGTTTCTCATGCAAACCCTTCTCTTGGAAACCTCCATGCTTTTGCACATTCCACTTATCCTGTCCACATTCTTCCCTCGCTCACTGCCCCCTTTACCGGAGTGGTTCTTTCAGGTCTCAGCCTGGTACCATCTGTGTTGGGTGTCCCTCCAATGTGTCCTGCTACATATTGTATCTTTCACTCACCCACTGGTGACACCATACCATATACCATAGCCTGTATATTATGTGTATCTCCTACCAATTTGCAAACTCCCTCAAAGTGGTATAATTGACTACTTTTTACCTTTGCAATACAATATTATAGTAACATAGTGCTTATCATAGGATTTTTAATAAATAATTATTAAATGACTAATGATTGAATAATATCAGCATTATGTATTATAGCAACACATGAAATAAGTAAAGATAAATATAGTGACATATAATGATATTCCAAATTAAATAAAGTTAACTTCTGATTTGTATTCTATGAGAATTATATGCAATAGACAAAAAAAAAAAAAGAGAGTCATTGCAGTTGTGCAAAGTTCAGCATTTTGAGTTTGGAAAATTATCCTGGATTACCCAGGTGGGTCCTGACTGCAATCCCATGAATCCTTATTGGAGGAAGACAGAGGGAGCGTACTGCCATGCTGACAAAAAAAGCAGTGTGGAGACAAAGCAGAGAGAGACTTGAGGATGCTGGCCTTACAGATTAGAGCGGTGTGGCCAAAACCCAAGGAATGCCAGCGGCAACCAGAATGTGAGAGAAGCAAAGAATGCATTCTCCCCTGGGGCCTCCAGGAGGAGAATGGCCCTGCCGACAGGTTGATTTGGACCAGTGATAGATTTAAGACTTCTGGCTTCCAGAATTGTGAAAGAATAAATTTTAGGCCACCAAGTGTGTGATAATTTGTTACAGCAGCCACAGGAAACTCATATAAGGCAGTAAGAAATATGTTTTCTTAGTTACTGGCTATGAAAAGATTCAGGAGGTAGAATTTGAACTTGACCTTGCGGTAATTGGCAGATTTTCTTAGTTTGGATGTTAATGGTTCATTCCAGGAAGGGATAGATATTTTTTACACTGGCAAAAGTTTAAAATTTTGAAGGAGAATAATAAGGGCGTAAATGCCAGCAAGGCAAGCTGCTATAAAAAGTACATTTCAGTGGCTCGAAGCCATAAAAATCTATTTCTCTCTCACATGAAATCCACTGAGGTGTCAACAGTCAGTAGGTGGTGGGTACTTAATACAGTTATTGAGGGGCTCCTGGCTGATGGGGGCTCTGCCATTTCCAACAGGTAGTTTTGCCAGCGTAGTAGTTCAGGATGGTGCACAAAGAAGAATCATAGAGAAATCTTTATAAGGCAGGCCTGAAAACTTTTGTGGACCTTCCATTGTCTATTGTTATGCAATAAATGCTTGTTGTCCCCAAATTCACATATTGAAATCTAGTCTCCCGTGTAATGGTATTTCAAGACATGACCTCTGGGAGATAATTGGGTCATGAAGGTGCAGCCCTCATGGATGGGATTAGTGCCCTTAAAAGAACAATCCAGACAGTCCGATTGCTCTCTTTCCACCATGTGAGGATACAAGAAGCGAGCAGTCTGCAGGCTGGAAATGAGTCCCCACCAGAACGCCACATGCTTGCACCCTGAGCTTGGACTTCCAGCCTCCAGAGCTATGAGAAAGAACAAACACAGTTTGTACCAAACGTAGTTTATTCTTTCTAAGCCATGCACGGACTTTGGTACAGCAGCCAGAACTAAGATAGCTACATTTCAGTCACATGGCCATACCTCACTTTAAAGGAATCTGGAAAATATATGCCATTTGGGATACCAGGAAAAAAAGAGGAAATGGTTTGGTAAACACAGAGTCATTCTTTGGGTTCTCAGATATTTACTCTGTTTTTCTTCCTAGACAAGGACACATTCCCTCCCCAACAGAGACAAGTCAAAGCTCCACCCAATCACTGCATTCAGTTCCATTCCAGGACCACTCCATCCAGAGGTGGTCCTCACAGCCTAATGACCTATTATCTAAAAAGACAAATTATCTGCAAACTCCCACAACACACAAAACACAATGATCCTGCAAAGACCAAATAAAATCTCCTATTCATAAAAGGGAATACTGGGAGACACACACATAGCAATTATGAGATTCTGCTAAGCAGCCATTGTGAAGAACCTCTCCCCGCAAGTATCCTGAGGTTGGGTGGAGTTCCTTGATTCTCCCTGATTCTGCTCTCTGGAGCAACCCCCTTGTTCATGTTCCCCATGTGCCCAGATCTGCCCTCAAAGAGTTTTTTTTTCTTATCCAGAAACCTCCATGGCCATATCCAAGGTCCCCAAAGAGTTACTTTCCTTGGGGATACACAGCTGTCATAGCTACCTTCTAGCTGGTGCAACTTTCAGGTCTGTGAGGGTTATATTGTTTTATTTTGTTTTTCCCAACACGTAAAGCAAAAAAGAGTTCTTCTTTTCATGTATCTTATATTCTAGTAGAAAAGGTCCCTGTTTTCACATAACTTAACTTTGAATGAAGGTTGTTTTAAAGTTTAAACAATCCAAACTTTTTCATTCCTGGCTCAGTTTCTTTGGCAATGCAATTCCTTCAAAAATTTAGTACATTCATTTCATTACATAGTTCTGATCCTAAACATAGATTGCAATCTGTTTTTTGATAGTTTGTGTCCCAGTCTCCATGTCTTTCTCTTTAACTAATGGCAGCTACTTTGAGGCCATGTGAAATAGTAGACTCAGGTGGAAAGAAGGTAAGGCCATTTATCTGATCTTTGTCACTGGCTGGATTACTTTGTTCAATTACGAAGTCTTCCTGGAACTTTCTCTGTCAGAGCCCTTTCGGTTTTATCTATTACTCTGTGAGGGTCCAACCATGTAACAGGAATTCTTTCCATTTCCTCTGATATTTGCTTTGAAACCAGTTATTTCTTGTTTAAGCATATTGCGATCTTCTAATATTTCACTAAAATCCATTTGCAGTTGCCAACACACAAGCATGTTATGCCGACTTTTCCACCTTACTTTCCTTAGATTAGTGGTTCTCAGAAATTGGTCCCCAGACCAGCGGTGTCAGCATCACCTGGAAAGCTATTAGAAATACAAATTCTCAGCCCGAATCTACCAGATCAAAAACTCTGGGTGTGGTGCCCAAGAATCGATGTTTTCACAGTTTCCCCAGGTGAGTCTGATGCACATGAAGCTGAGTGAGAATTCTTGCTCTGCAGCTACAGGGACAGGCCTTCTGCATTACGGCAGGTGGCAATTCATATGGTTGGAGCAGGGAATACATGTTGGTGGTAGAATCACACAAATCATGCAGAGAAACAGGGGCAATCAACCTATATATTAAGTCAACTATTGTCAGATATTGAGCAAGTCAACATGGTTTTCCCTAACCAAGATTTTTTAGTTAAAAATAATAATTGCAGGCTCCTTGAAAATAACTCTATTCTGTGGTCATAGTGCATGCAGTCAACATTAATGATTTTACTTTAGATGATGTCATTGCATAGTGATCATATTTCCTTTGGGATCAGTTTCTTCCTCATTGCGTGTGGCCCCAGGGGTACTGCCAACCATGGATTCCATGCCTTTGGTTATAAGGGGAGATGCATGACTCAGACCCAGCTGAATCTGCTAATCTATCCCTATGCCATTAGCAATTATTATGTGACTCAAGCACAGTCAGTTAGAATCCACTCAGAGCCAATAACTAAGTGACACCTGGTCCTAGCTGAAGGCCACAGTTGTCTGCTCACCTGCTCACGAGGCTGAGCACTAAACCAGGCTGGCTCTTCATGGTACCCTGTATTAATTAGGGCCGGAAACACTGTCTGTTACAACATCCAAACCCTCCAATTTCAGTGCCTTAGCACTGGAGTTATTTCTTGCTCACTCAAGAGGCAAGGTGGATGTTTTTTGGGTAACAGTTAGCCTTCTGCACATCATTCAGTGACCTAGTCTCCTTCCATCTTGTGCCTTCATCACCCTTTTGGCCTCAGAGTCTCCAGCCTGCTTGCCTGCCTCTGTTTATCACACAGGGGAAGAGAGAGGGTGAATGCTTGGGTGTGGAAGGTGTTTATGGACATGACCTAGAGGTGACACATATCACTTCCTTCCACATTCCGTCATTCAGTACAGTCACGTGGCCATGTCAGATGGCAAGGGAGACTGGGAAAGGAGTTCTGGCTACGTTCCAGGAAGTAAAGGAAGAAGATATTTGTCAACCCACAGCAGTCTGTGTCACATACCTACCACACTCACAGTGATTGGTTCAAGTAGTGAACCCAATGTAGCCAATCAGAGCTTTTCTCTGGGATTTATATGTACTGAAATTGAGTGCAGAAAGTGTTGTCTAAATGTAAGGTCATTAGCTAGGATAAGCCTGAAGTTGTCTGTCCAACACTATTCCCTTTCACCTCGTTTACAGAGTAAGAAAAACAAGAGAGAGAATTTGTGCCAAAGTACTGATTCTTGACCACTTTGTTTTAAGTTCTGCATCAGCTCCAAATGAATTCTTGCTAGTGACCTGAGCCAATAAGATCCCTCTTCTCTCTAGCAAGTTTGAATTGAGCCTGATATATACAGCCTCGGTGAAATGCTTGACTTCTTTCCTGATGTAACATTATCAAGTACTAGAAAAGAAATAATAGCTGTGAACTTTATGAACCTGGGGAAAAGCTTAGACATGTAATATCGTGAAGCCAAAAATCATATGATCATCTGAATAGATGCAGAAAAAGCATTTGACAAAATTCAGCATCCACAACAAATTGATTGTAGAAGGAACATACCTCAACATATTAAAGATCACATAAGAAATAACCCAGAACTAAATTATACTTAATGGTGAAAGGTTAAAAGCTTTTCCCCTAAAATCAGGAACAAGAAATAGATGTCCACTCTCATCACTATTATTTAATATTGTACTGGAAATCCTAGCTAGAGCAACCAGGCAAGATAAATAAATAAAAGGCAGCCAATTGGGACATAGGAAGAAAAATTGTCATTATTAGGAGATGATATGATTTTACATATAAAAAACTCAGAGACTTACCCCTCCCCCCAAAAATAAACCCCTGCAGAAACTGATTTAAAGATCCAGTAAAGTTTCAGGATATAAAATCAATATATAGAAATCAGTTGCATTTCTATGCACTAACAATGAAACATCTGAAAAAGAAATAAAGAAAATGTTCCCATCCACAATAGCATCAAAAATATCAAAAATAATAGTACTTAGGAATAAATTTAACCAAGGAAGTGAAAGACCTGACTATGAAAACTACTATGAAGAAGACACAAACAAATAAAAAGATAATCCTGTGTTCATGAATCAGAAGAATTAAAAATATTGTTAAAATATCTATACTACCAAAAGCCATCTACAAATTTAATGTTATCACCTTCAAAATTCTAATGAAATTTTTCACACAAATAGAACAATCAGTTCTAAAATCTGTATAGAACCACAAAAAGACCCTGAACAACCAAAGCAATACTGCAGAAGAAGAAGAAAGCACTACCGTCTTCTTGCCTGTGGGTCGGCATATTGCTCAGTGCCATGTTCCCCTCCTCTCCACCAGGATCTCCACTGACTTTGCCTGGCTGCATCTCTCCTATACTCCTGGAGGTGCTGGACTACTGACCTGCACCCATCACGTAGCCTTACCATGCCGTGTTTCACCTCCCACTTTGCCCTGAATCACCGAGGAACATCCATGGTCCTTGTCTCCTGGCTATTCTTCACAGATCTTGCTGTACTTCACTGCTCAGGATCTGACACATATGTAGGTTCAAGAATGCCTACAGTTTCCTTGAATGACCTTCTCTGCTTAACTTTCTGATCCCTGAAATTATACTTTTATAGATGTGGTCCTTTGGTTCACATTAAAATATAAATTCCCCATGGGAGACACCCTATTAAGCCTTGCAGGGAATTGCTAATTTACATCTTAATGTGAATGAGGTTATTGAATTTTGTCCCCTGCTTAAAGCAATCTTTGTTGGGGGTAGGGAAAAAGTAGAGAAAGCATGAGCATCAGATAGAGATGCAAGAGAGCACCAGATAGAGATGGAGAGACCGGAAAGGACACAAGAGGGTAAATTTTGGTCCATAGTTCTGTCAAGGCATTTAGCATGGATATGTTTCAGGAATTTGGTTTTTTTAAACCTTGATGGGTATGTTTTTTGTTTTGCTTTGCTTTGTTTGAGATTCAACTCTTACTGGATTATTTCTCCAATGAAGTGATATAAAGCATTGGAAGGCAAAATGATTAAAGGTAAATATGTGTGCATTCTTATGATGAAAATCAGTCAGCGCATGGAAGACCCTGAGGATACAGGATGACGGATATAAATGAATCACAAAACTGGCTGTTTTGTTGGCTGTAGCTAAAGCAACTCAAGAGAGTGGGTTTCTCTAGGGACTGATGGCTCTGCTGTGAAAGTACAGCCTCTTATTTGGCCATTCCATTTCAGGGCTGATTCTATACGTGCATTTTCAGAAACTCAGTTTTGCAGGTGCATGCAATAGATCAGTCTCAAAAGACTGACTAATAGCTCTCAAACTCACAAGAGTATCAGGAGAGGTAGAACTTTCTAGTGAACGTAATATTTTATACACCATCAGCACACTTGCTTCCTAGAACCAGGATCTTTGGGAAGTCAAATCAATAGCAAGATGGTATGCTGGTGAAAAGAGAGTTAAAGAAAGGCTGGCCTTCACACCTGTGATTTAGTTCTTATGGGTGCCAGGACCCATGCCGAGCACTTTATTTCTCATTTCATCCTCTAAACACAAATGAGGCATTTTATTATCCCCCTGTTCCAGATGAGTAAGTGAGGTTTCAGGAATTTAAAGCTTTCTCCAGATCTTTAATCTAGAAAGAGCCCGATTGGGATTTAAACCCTGGCAAGTGAGTCTATAAAACCCAATCAAGTGGTTTCCTGCTACATGGAATCTCTGGAGATAAATCTGGACAAGGAAGGATGAAAAAGATGAGAGTGGACAAAGAGAAGGGGACACACCTCAGATCTGTGTCCAGAAAAAGTAAAACCAAAGGGTTGTTAGTGTGGATCTCAGGGCTGGGAGGTTAAGAATCACTCTTGATCTGCATAGATATCAAAAGAACCAAATCTCACTTATTTTACTTATACATGTCTACATGTGTTGTGTTCTGCCTGTGACTGAAGAAATGATTTGGGTGAACTAGAAAAATAAGTAATAAAAATAATAATGATATTAGCTAAAAATAAATACAATAAAGATATGCTCCCCTAATACCCGTGCCCTGTTCCACTTCACATAATTAAAATAAATCAGGAAAGAAAGATCAATTTGAGGATTCTTCAGAGATGAATCTCTACTCTCAAAGTTTAGCCTTAAGACTTTTATTTTTATCTATTTTGAAAAATTTTAAATAAGCTTTATAAAAATTTATTTAAAACTTTATGAAAATTATAATAGTATACTTTCAACCTGACAGAGCCATAAAAAAGTAAAATGAAGGATTGAATTGTCATGATATTCTTTCATATCTTAGATATTTGGGGAAAAGATACTTCACAGAGAAATAAAACAACATAATATGCTCTGTGTCAATCACGCGGAAGACAGCATCCAAATATGGTACCCACCAGTTACCTTTATCATGTATAAACCTTTTTAATTATATCTCTTCTATTTCACTCAGGCAATACTGTATTAATTTGGACACAGAATTCATAGAATTGTTCAACTTAGTGGAATATGTTAAGCTAGGTGGGTTGGGAATAATTCAGCAATAAATTCTTAAAGAATTGACTGAGAAATGGAAAAATCAAGAGGTGACTATGCTTACTATAACTTAAGACAAATGAAGTAACTCTGCCAACAGGACTGAAAGTTTCATAAACACATTATTGTCTTGTGCTTATAATATGATCATTCTTCTGCTATAATCAGTCCTATTTTTTCTAACTCAGTTTCAGGAATAACTTTTAGAAGTGAAAGTATATAATCTATATATGCATAAAAATTCATAGTGAGTGCTTATGTTTTACCTACATTGGAAGCACACTTGACATCTACTACTATTTTCTCATCTTGGTATTTTCAATTATATTCTATTTTAAATACAATAAGGATCTAGAACAATGCAATTTAGGGACACATTCTGAAATAATAAAATGTTCTATGTCCATGTCAATATAGTAGCCTCATCAACATGGGTCTACGAAGTGCTTGAAATGTGGCTAGTATAATAAAACTCTAACTTTTAAGTTTTATATACTATTAATAAATTTAATCTAAATAGTTATATGTGGCTAGTGATTACTATGTTGGACAGGATAGCTCCATAACACAAAAACATACATGTAGGCAGATGGTTATTAGATATTGTGGTGATGAGTTCATGTATTTAAATGTTGAATCATTATGTTATACATCTGAACCTAATGGAGCATTGTATGTCAAGAATAATTAAAAATAAATTTAAAAGAAAGAGAGAGGAAATAAGTAAATAAATAAAATATGCCTGCTTCCCGTTGTTTATTTTTTTCTGTAAATTGTTGATTCCTGTCTTTTTCTTTTTCTTTGAAAAGCATACTTTTTTTTTCCCTGAGACCTTATAAGTTGTGAATCTTCTAAGTGTAAAAACTATTGGAAACGTGTTTTCATGAGAAACCAGTTCTTTACTGAAGTTTTTTCTTTTTTTTAATTTGAGACATAAAATATTTTCATGGGCAGCTGCCCAGATATTTAGAGACTACCTCCAATTTTTCATTCCTGGGCGTCTAAACACTAGGAGGCTCTTAAGTTTGTGGATATACAAAAATGAAACTAAATATAACAATCAGCAGTGATCAGTGATTCCACTACATAATGATCAAAGATGATCCCTCCTAGTACATTTAAATGTTTATTTAGATTCTTAACTCCTTAGAAGATTAACCAGAGGTCAGAGAAATGTATTAGCTTAAAAGATGCTACCATTTGAGGATGAATAAGAGATGATAAAACAGCTCCAAAATATAAATAAGAATGACTTGACAGTAAAAAATTCACATTTTATACAACATCGGGAAAATATCACTGAGTAAAGTGAGTTACACCTATGGATTGAAATTCCATGATGATAGGGGTTAATTTCACACTGAGGTTAATAACTAATTATTGAATCACAAGTAATAATTACCTATTAAAAAAGTGATGAGAAACTGGGGAGATCATCCTTGTTTCTCCATCAGCTCAACATGAAATATTATTTTGGGCCAAGCACACAAGTCATCATTGTGCTCAAACTAACATTTTTAAAGAGAGATCATTCATTTTATAATAATTAAAAGGTCGATAGTTAGCCACACCTCATCTAATTTCTTCACAAAGAAATTTTGCCACATTTTTAAGTTCACAAGGTAAGCGCATCCTGTTTTAGATTCCATCTTCTGTCTCTAACACCACTGTCTTTCTTACACATGGTGCAACACGTGCGTATGTTCATTTTTATAAAGTTTTTCCTCCAAATCTCTTAAAAATATACTTGTATGCACGTAACTGAGCAGTCTCAAAAGGGAGGGGTACAAACATGAAATGATTTCCATTTTTGCAACTTCAAGTGTTCTGGGCTGATTTGCATCTCCTACTCACGGTGGCATTGGAAAGATTCTGAAACTCCTGGCCACTCTCTGAGTGAGGTTATGCTTGGTTAGCCTAAAGTGATGAATTAACTGTAAAACCAAAGGTGTGTATTTCACTCATGCATTCTGCTGAGGATGTGGTGGCTCTCCAGGACAGCAGACTTCCAGTGGTGACTCAGGAATCTATCCGCGCCCACACTGTTGCTCCATCATCTCAACAGATGGCTTCCAGTAGGAAAGAGAGACTTGAGTTTGCACAACTTGGAGTGAGTACCTCACTCGACTCACTGAATGTTGGTCCGTGGATTCTGCCTTTATTAAATATTTTGATATCTTATTTATCATGGTTTTCTTTGCATTCATTTTTATTTTGTTAAATATTTCATTATAACAGTCATCCTGACTATTAATGTTTTTGGCAACCCTCTAAATTTGGTGCCTGAAGCAAGTACCTCACTTACCTTACCCTCATCCTAGCCCGGCAGTGGATGAAAAATGTCCCTTGATCAGCAATCTGTTCCTGGGATCTGTGGCTGTGGATTCTGACTTCTGGAGCTTCTTCCTATTCCATCATCCTTTTCAGCCATGTTTGAGATTGGCATTTGGGAAAAGACTCTCCTTAGGGGGCTCAAAGGTTGTTTTATACCTAAAAAGGTCAGACATGTGCTCTTGGTAATACATTTCTTTCAAAAATCTACTTGCCTGCAATCGGTTTCATGTGACTGATGACCACAAGCAAAGTCTTTCTTGCTTATGATTCCTAAGCCTATTTCACTGAACTAACTCAGAGTCACGTGTCATGCCTCCTTTCCAACTTCATAAGGACCATATTAAAAGGCATAGGGTTTCAGTAAGAAGGCAACACACTTCTATCTTTGCTTTGAGTCACATTATCACGCTGTCCAACTGAAAAGTTTTACTGGGTACCATACCCTTAGTCTTCTCCTTGCCTTGAAGTCATTTAATCAACTGGAAGTTTATAGCTTATCCCGGTATTTTGTTGACTATAGCGTTTTTTGTTTGTTTGTTTGTTTGAGACAGGATACACAGGGCTTTTGCAAACATTCAAGACCCTGAATTTTGGAATCTCTCTACGTTTTTTCATTTCTACTTGCAAGTTGGCAAATATTCTCTGAGCTCATCTCTTTCTTGTAACACCTGTGCCAAATAGCTATCAACTCCCAAGGTTCTATTTCCCAATCTCTATCCCTGGAGCTCAAGTCCATTAAGTGGATATGCCTCCCGTGTTAAGCAGGCTAATGACTCCGAAATATGTCCACATCGTGCTTGTGGGAACCTGAGAATATGTTATTTCACATGGCAAAGGGAAATCAAGCTTGCAGATGGAATAAGGTTTTTAATCCTGGACCTTAAATTAGGGAAATTCTCCCACAGTATGTAGGTGCCCCAGTCAAATCATGTGAGTCCTTAAAAGTGGAAGAAGGAGGCAGAAGGGCGAGTCAGAGAGATTCAACATGAGGACTATGCCTGCCCTTGTTGGCTTTGGAGATGGAGGAAGGCGGTCACAGGTCAAGAGTATGGGGACCTCTAGATGCTGGAAACAACTCAGTTTACAACCAGCAAAAAAAATCTGAATCTTGATCCTAGGATTGCAAGGAACTGTATTCTTTCCTGGAGACTCCAGAAAGAAATGCCTCCTGCTGTTATCTTGATTATAGCCTGATGAGATTCGTTTGGGTAGGGCTTATGACCTACAGAACTTTGATATAATCAATTTGTGTTATTTTAGCCTACACAGGAAGTAATTTCTTATAGCAGTGATAGAAATCTAATCTAACACCCTGACAGCCATTTTAACAAATATTTTGCTCCTGCTACATGCATCACTGTCTTTCCAGACTTGTAGGCATGTTCCCTTACTGCCCACTATTTGGTAAGCCTCTATCAGATATGTTAGGCTTCTGTTATGGCGGCACCCACTCCCAGTAACAATTTCTAATTAGTCAATATACGTTAAGTTATCCTGTGGTTACAACTTAACCAGGAATCCTGTAATCCCAATAATAGTTTATTTCTTCTTAATGGAAAATCTGCTATTGTCCTAGAAGAACTGCAGGGCATCACCCTTCTAAGAGGTGACTCAGAGACCCAGCCTGCTCACATCTTAGAACTGTTTAATCCAATATGTATCTTTCAGGGGGCCACAGCAAGGGAAAGAAACACTGGGGTCTCCAAGGATTTTCACTTTCTCAGACCAGAAATGGCATGGGTCACTTTTGCTCATAGCTCATTGGCCAGAATTAAAACAGGACTCTGCATAACTCCCAGAGGGATGAAAAATGCAGGTTTCATGTGTTTGTGTGTATGCTCAAGCAAGAACTAGATATTAGTCATCAGTAGTGATCTACGTCATCATTTAAAAAGAATTCATACTGGTGCCATTTAAAGCTCTGTTTTTAATTGGATTTCATTTAAACCTAATTTACAAAGAACCTTCATGGTTCCTTTCTGGGAGACTAGAAGAAAGAGAGAAAGAATGAGCAGTTCTTTTATTTCTCCTCTCATATGAGTAGCCTGAGGTGGAGTAAAGGAAATAAGTAGTTCTGGGGGGAGAATGTTTTCTCCCCTCCTTCTAGGATTTAAATCTTTCAGCTTATAAAGATGAGGAGACATGAGAAATGGGATACCTATCTTGCTGTCTGTTGGTGGTGGGATGTGCCCAGGCAGGGTCCACAGAGCTAATCTCCACTGGGACGATGTTGGGTTGCTTCTTGGGGTGATGTTTAGCATCTTCCCACCTGTGCCCCCCTGAGGACCCCTTGGAGAGCAGAAACTCCTAGACATTTCACTCAGCTGGGCATCGCAATGTATTGTAGGGCCATTTGGTTTGCTTCCTTTTCTATCCTTCATGCTTCTTCATGCAGAGTCCTGGGTATTGCTGAGACCCTGCTATGTGTATTCTGAAAGTGTCAGAGAACTGGGATGTGAAGATTGCCTCTATCTTCTTACCAGTGTGCTCTATCAAGGTCTCTCCCTACCTGCCTCCCCCCACCCCATCCTAGTTTTTATTGATGTCTATCTCCCTGGAAGAGGCAGGCACTACACTTAATGCTCATTGAGTTTCCCAAACTGTAGAGCTACATTTCAAGCTCTCCCAAGAACTTCCTCCCAAACCCTACCTAGCTGTAATAGCACAAAGTGAGGCTGCAGGTTTGTGGCCCAGCTGTGGCCCAATATGATGCCAATCTTCCCTTCCAGTGGTAAATGCAAATCTTTGGAAATGGTTTTCCCAGAGCATCTTCCTTTCCTTGGCTGGGTTTGGGACAAGAGCTCCTCTCCTTTCACATGTAGAAAGAGAAAAAGCAAAGTTCTTACTAATTCAGCAACTGAAGATGCCAATGATTTCTTTTATTTATTTTTTTCTCCTCAATCTGTCGAGGTGCCAGGTACTGGACTAAGCATTAGTGATGGGCCATGTGGTTCCCAGACATTCTCTTGGGTGTGTCTGTGAGGATGTTTCTGGCTGAGATTAACATTTGAATCAGTAGACTAAAACTGACTGCCCACTCTAGTACAGGTGGGCCACATCCAATTGAAAACCTAAGTAGAACAAAAAATTTGAAGCGAGAACACCCGCCTGATTGCCTGGGCTAAGACATTGGTCTTTTCTGGCTTTCAGGCTCATACTAAAACATCATCTTGCATCTCAGGGCTGCTAGCTATTGGACTGGAACTTACACAATCAACTCTGCTGGTTCTCAGACTTTTGGACCCAGACTAGAACTACACATTAACTCTTCTGGGTCTCCAGCTTGCTGACTGCAGATCTTGGGATATTTCAGTCTCTAGAATTATATGAATCAATTCCTTATAGTATTGTGTTCTGTTTCTCTGAAGAACCCTGAATAATATAATACCTTTTGTTATTGTTATCCTATTACAGTTGTCCCATTTTACCCACTTTGTCCTCCTCCGCCAGCCTACACTGTTGTCCATGTTCATGGGCCATTTATACTAGTCTTTGACTAGTCTCTTCCCTTCTTTCTACCATTATCACCCTCACCACCCCCCACTCTGATTGCTATCAGTGTGTTCTGTGTTTCTACGCCTCTGGTTCTATTTTACTCTTTAGTTTATTTTTGTTCATTAGGTTCCTCTTATAGGTGAGATCGTATGATATTTGTCTTAGCATAATGCTCTCCAGTTCCATCCATGCTGTCATGAGAGGTAGGAGCCCCTCCTCTCTTGCTGCTGCATAGTATTCCATTGTGTAAATGTAGCACAGTTTTTTGATCCACTCATTTACTGATGGGCACTTTCCAGCATTTGGCTATTGTGAATAGCATTGCTCTGAACACAGGGGTGCATAAGTTCTTTTAAATTGGTGTTTTGGGATTCTTAGGGTACATTCCCAGCAGTGGAGTTGCTGGGACAAAAGGCAGTTCCATTTTTAGTTTTTTGAGGAAATTCCATACTGTTTTCCACAGTGGCTGCACCAATCTATATTCCCACCAACAGCGCACTAAGGTTCCCTTTTCTCTAAATCCTTGTCAGCATTTCTTTGTTGATTTGTTGATGATAGCCCTTCTGACAGGTGTGAGGTGGTATTTCATTGTGGTTTTAATTTGCATCTCTCTGATGGCTAGTGATGATGAGCATCCTTTCACATGCCCGTGGGCCCTCTCTATGTCCTCCTTGGAGAAGTGTCTTTTCAGGCCCTTTGCCCATTTTTAAATTGGATTGTTTGTCTTATTGATGTTGAGTCATATGAGTTCTTTATATATTTTGGAGATCAAACCCTTATCGAGGTATCATTGGCAAATATGTTTCCCCATGCAGTTGGTTCCCTTTTCATTTTGCTGATGTTTTCTTTAGCTGCGCAGAAGCTTTTTAATTTGATGTAGTCCCATTTGTTTAGTCTTTCCTTTATTTCTCTTGCTCTAGGAGATATATTGGCAAAAGTATTGCCATGTGGGATATCTGAAATTTTACTGCCTATATTTGCCTCTAGGGCTTTTATGGTGTCACAACTTATATTTAAGTCTTTTATCAATTTGAGTTTTAATATAATACTTTATCTCATTTAATTTTTAAACCAACCTGATGAGTAAGATAATCCAATTATCCCCCTTTCAAAGATGAGTAAACTGAGTTTCAAGTCACTCAGCTAGAAAGAGATCTGGGTGAACCTGTGTATAGAACCACCCAGCAGCAGCTTCTGGCTACATGAAAGAAAAATGTGAATGGGCAGGCAGGGGACAAGAAAGCCATTCTTTGAGAGACCCTCAACTGAACAGAATGGGGTGGATGTAAATACCCTGTAAACCTGGAATTCTATGAGACGGCCTTGCCTGAGGTCTCTATGAAGCTTACAGTGAGGAATGCTGGGAGGAAAACTTATGTGAGTGGAAAAAAGATACCGTGATCTTCTGTAATAGATTACAAGAAGAAAAAACAAGGCAAGCCATATTATATGTAAATAAAGTTTCTCTTGAGGATAAAATCTTATTGAGGCATACTCTGTAGAGACCCACAGAGCTCAACATCAGTCTGGGCATTTAATTAAGAATCATTGTTCTTTTTTTTTTTTTCCTTTTCTGATATCCACAGAAGTGTGGAGAAATTGGAGTGTGAGAAACCACCTTTATGGTCATTACAAAAATTTACCAAAACTGCATCTGGAAAACTCCATTGCACTTGTGAGTCCCTCTGCACTATTTATCTTTCATTCTAGTTAACTCATTGCTGTTTTTATATATTCTTATTTTTCTAAATTTAGCTCAAAGGCTGACTCAACCCAATCCTAATGCCTACTGAAAAAATGTTGCTCTGCTCTCATGGAAATGACATCACAGTAGGCAAAAGAAAAATGTGCCCAGACCCGTTCAGGTCGTTAAGCAGATGAAACTAGAATCATGCTTCCTTGGAGACACATCACCGTGGTTTTAAAAATTGTGAGGAGCAGTGGGCAGTAGATACCGTCTTTCCCAGGTGCCACTTTCGAACTTCTAGATCTGCATTTGGGGCTGGGAACAACAGGGTCACCTTAAAAAAGGAGCACAGAGGCTACTGACATTTCAAATAGTATTTAAACTAATGTACAATTTTTTCCCACATATTGTAAACAGTTTCAAAGAAATGATTTGCCTTTGGGTTTTCAGTAATCTACATCATTATTTCCAGACTATTCTTCATTCTCTTTCTAAAAATAACGAATTTATTTATTTCTTTAAGGTGTCAAAAAGTTAAATTAGGTTGTACACAGTCGTATATCTCTTTAATTATATTTTATAACTAGATTCTAGATGTTCCATTTGTATAATTTCTGAATGTCACCTGTGATAACTTACTATTTCCATACAGTTTCTCTGCATAAAGTTTGTCATGTTTCAATTTATTTCCTGTAATCAATTCAGATTTCAAAAGACAAGTGTAGAAATACCTCTTTCCATCGTCATCATCAGTTTGAAATAATTCTTCATTTATTCTCAAGGTATAGTGTTTCTATCTATCGTTCTTTTTATCTACTATAAAATATATTTAATTTTATATTTTGTATATATAGCTAAACTATGTATGCTATTTTATTTTTATAGTTAACTTTATATTTACATCCAACCTCTTACAGTATTTACTACATTTTCAACTAGCACACCTAAGAAATATTTTAATTTTTTTCAAATAACATGTTTTAAATAATATATTTTACTCCTCCTAAATATAGGGTTAGTCAAGGTTTCTGTTTATATGATCCAAAATATCATTTTCAACCTCACTCTGTAAGGCACAAGTTGTCATTTATCTCAAAGATAGGCCAAGTGCTTGAGCACTGTGAAAATTTAAAGCCCTTATTAATATCAAATATAACCTCACTATTGCAGTATAAAGTTAAATTTGCATGAACAGGTAACTTACTTTGCCTTTCACTCCTTTTATCCCTCTGTGGTGGACATAATAGTTCCCCCTTATCCTACCAAAGCAAATACTACTCAATCCCCAGAGCCTACGAAGATGTTTCCTTACGCGGCAAAAGGGACTTTGCAGAGGTGGTTGGATTAAGGATTTTGAGATAAAAGAGATTATACTAGATTATCTAAAAGGGCCAATGTAATCATAAATTTTCTTAAAAGTTAGTAGGGGAGGGAGAAAAGGAAGTCAGAGTGCTGCCCTGTGAAACGACTGATCCTCTGTTGCTCGCTTTGATGGTGGAGAAAGGGGAACATGAGCCAAGGAATTTGATGGCCTCTAGAAGGTGGGCTAGGTAAGGGAATAGATTCCCCCAGCACCTCCAGAGGGGAACGCAACCCTGCAGCTTCCTCGATTTTATCCTAGTGAGACTCATTTTAAACTCCTACCTACAGAACTATGAAATAATAAATTTATTTTGTTTTAAGCCACTGTATTTATAAGTAAATTGTTATAGGAGCAATGGAAAACTAATAATCTTCCCTTCCTTTTTTTATTTTAGCAAATATTTATTAAGTCCATACATTGCTGTTTTTTTCCTATTTTAAATTTCCTAGTAAAGAAAATGCTGTGTCTCTTTCTACTTGCACATTCCCCCGGAAACAAAAGGAAATTTAGCCCTGGCCATGTGGCTTGGTTGGGTGGAGCATCATCCCGTGCACCAAAAAGTTTGCTAGTTTGATCCTTGGTCAGGGCACATATGTAGGTTTCAGTCTGATCCTGGTATGGGTGTGTATGAGAGACAGGCAGTCAATGTTTCTCTCTCACATCAGAGTTTCTCTCTCTCTCTCTCTCTCTCTCTCTCTCTCTCTCGCTCTCCCCCAACCCCTTCCTCTCTCTCAAAGCATATCCTTTCTTAACAAATTTGTAACTAAGAGCCGCCACATTCAAATAGGTATACAGGAAAATGCCAAGAGAAGACATCCCAAAGCAGTAGATCTGAGACAAAATACATGTGATTTTATTTTGAACAACAGCAGGAAAGAGGATTATCAGGTAATGAGTTTCCCTGGGCCATGTTTGTTTCCAAAGAGTCAGGGTTGATGCAGATTCACACATACACAGCATACCGTATTTTGCCATGTATAATGCACACTTTTCTGGCCCAGATTTTTGAAGGAAAAATGAAGGTGTGCATTATATTTGGATAGTAATAATTCCATATCTATATAAATGTTTTTAATTCTTTTATGTATGTTTATGTATTAAAAGTGTACTCTATAAAGCAATAATGATATCCACATGTAAAATAATACCCTGGAATAGGAAAATTGGTTTTGTTTCTAAATATAAATAAATTAAAAATTGAATTAAAAAAATAAAACAAAATATTTTTTCCTGAAGTTTTGGGCCAAAAACGTGGGTGCGTATAAGACATGAGAGAACATTATAGATGGCAAAATATGGTTTGGTAGGAAAAACTCTCTCAGAGCAGCAGAATGGAGAGATCCTGTCTTGGGAGTAGCCCTAAGCTGCCTTTTTATGGGCTGGAAAGAAGGAAATGTAAACCTATTTCACAAAGACCTCGTGAGACATAACAAGGAGATAAGTTTGCCTAGGTAAGGGAAAGAATGGAAGAAACAATAAAAATCTCAAATATGAAGGCCACGCTGAGAAGCACAAACAGAAAAATTTAATGCTGAATAACACAGTAGCAGACATGGAAGACTAGATTAAGAAATTGAGCAAAATAAAATGTAAAAGAACAAAGAGTTAAGAGGGAATAGAAAGAAAATGATATATAGAAGACCAAACAAGACGATGTATATGTAACTCATCCAATGCATATATAACTCATCTCTAAAATAGAGAACTGAAATAATAGAACATCAAATAAAGACATAAATTTGAAGGTAAAAGAACAAAAAAAAGTCCCAGATATAATAACTTTAACCCAAAACTTGAAAAGGCATGCTATCTCTCACCAGTGATGCAAAAATATTATAGTAATATTTATTTCAAAGACAAAGAAAGATTCTTTGGAAATCAGGGTATAAAAATTAATCACCTTTTGGGGGAAACTTCATGTTGCCCTCAGACTTCTTCACAGAAACATTAGATTTTAGAAGCAAGGCCTACAAAGTCGTTGGAGAAAGAAAAGGTAAACGAAGAATTTTCTACGAAGCCAAACAACCGTTTAAGCATAGGTGGGCTCATGATCCCTTTAAAAAATTCTTATAGGCTAAATGTCAGCAAACCACCTTATGAATGAAGAAAATAGAGCAAATGCCCGTCTGGTGTAGCTCAGTGGATTGAGCGCGGGCTGGGAACCAAGCGGTCCCGGTTCGATTCTCAGTCAGGGCACATGCCTGGGTTGCAGGCCAGGTCCCCGTGAGGGCCATGTGAGAGGCAACCACACATTGCTGTTTCTCTCCCTCTCTCCCTCCCTTCCCCTCTCTCTCTAAAAATAAATAAAAATAAAATCTTAAAAAAAAAAAAAGAAAGAAAATAGAGCAAATGAGCTACCAGTGAATCTATTTAATTCTAAGAAGAAAACAAAATTGAATGTTAATCAAACTCTGAAAATGCAGGAATGATAAAAGTAACATTCAGGAGAAAATGCAGGAATGATAAAAGTAACATTCAGGAAAATAAGGAGAAGAAAAGTTGGAAAGGAATGTAAGTAAACTGATAACCTTTACAGGCGAGTGTCAAGGATATTATAAACCAAGTGAAATAAATAATAGAAGTGAAGATATATTTAAAGACACAAATGTAAACACTAAGAAAAATAGTGGAAGCAATTAAAATTTTGAATTGTGAAGAGAAGGAACAAGAGTGGGAAGGAAGTGAACATATACTTTTACTTATGCTTATGTTAAGTAAAAGTATACGTTTATGGTAAGTAGTAATTAATCCTACAGTTATAATAAACTATGGCACATGCATACAATGGATCGATGAAGCTATTAAAAAGATTGAGGCTGCTTTATATCTAGAGATATCTTTTTCCAAATAGATTAAATTTAAGTGCATAATCATGTATAAGAAGAAGGGTATATGTGTGTAAGTCGGTAGGGTAAAGATAAATAAGTTACAGGAATATAGTGATTTCCTTCACTTGAATGCTTGGGAATAGGAGACAGTCCTTACTTTTTACTTACTTTTTACTGCATACCTTCTTTTTTTTTTTAAGATTTTATTTATTTATTTTTAGAGAGAGGAGAAGGGAGGGAGGAAGAACAACGTATGGTTGCCTCTCACATGGCCCTCACTGGGGACCTGGCCTGCAACCCAGGCATGTGCCCCAACTGGGAATCGAACTTGGACCCTCTGGTTCCCAGCCCACGCTCAATCCACTGAGCTACACCAGCCGGGCTGCATACCTTCTTTTCACCTTTTGGATTTTGTGTCTTGTGTGTGAATTACCTATTTTAAAAATGTCCTGTTATTTCTTTTGCAAGACAAAATGAATTAGAATCCCGATTTTGCCCTCCAGACTTTCGCAGCCTTTTAAGGTGAAACAGACAAACAGATAACTCTAAAACAATGAAGCGAGTGCTATGAAATAGAAATGTACGAGGTGCTTTGGGGAAACATCAGAGGCTTAATTCCTCCTGGAGGGGTTAGGGGGGTTGAGTCTTGAATAGAACAGAGAATGATTTAAGAGTTATTTATGAAACAGAGTCAATCAATACTACTTTATGACTGCCGGAGGTGTAATGTGAGGCTACGGGAGAAGTCAAAAATGACTCACTGGTTCTGGTTCCAGCCACTCACTGGATTGCAGGGCCACTCATTTTTAGTGCAGCAAACATTTATTACTACCTCAGTAGTGTTCCAAGCATCATGTCGAGGTCTGGGGACCGGAAGTTAAATAAGAATTGATCCTCGTCCTCAAAGACTGTGAGTCAAATAATGCAGTGTGGTAGATGTAATGATGGCTTCATTTATTCACCACGCTTTTTGCAATACCCTCTTACTGTGGACTGGTTGCCTGTCATGTTCCTAAACCCTGGGCCCAACCCAGTGACTTGCTTGGGGTCATGAGATGTTAACAGACACAAACAGAAATGTGCAATGAACTCGTGCATTGGCACTTGCTAGTAGCTCTGCCATTGCCACAAGGTTGAGAACAAGTAAAGCCTCATGCGAACCAGCCAAGATAGATACACTTCCCTTCCGGTGGTATTGACATTATTTTTAAAAGCGGAAGGGTAGAACATAAGCATCACACAGATTCTTTGCTGTTAATTATTTGTCTGCAAATCTGCTATAATTAACAGAATATTATATATGTGAAGGAAGTCTGATGGCTGCCTCTGTTCCACAGAGTCAGAACTATGCTGTGATTCTGTGCAAGTTGGAAAAAGGTACCCTTTCTCTGGGGCAGATAGAGCCCAGTGCCAGGCAGAAGTCTTGGCAAGGGGCACATCTCAGCCACCACTTGCTCCATGGCTGGGCATCCATGGTTGTCCAGGTGCACTGGACAACCTACCCTACTAGGGGTGGTAGCTCTGCTTACATCCTTCATAGGCCTCTCTTTAATAACAGAAGTTCATGTGGGTACCAGAAACTCGTTTTTTTCACTGATTAATTGCTAGGACATCTGTCAGCTCTTTTTGTGAAATCTAAAAAAGGAAATGCCTTTGAGGAAACACCTATAAAATACAGAGAGAAGAAACATTTTTGACCAGGAGGTAAATTCTAGGCTGTACAGAGTTCTGTCAATATTTAATTAACATTGTCTTCTTGGTTCTGTGACTGCATTCTATTGAAGTGATACGCCTACAACTTCTGAACTGGAAGCTGGGGCCCCAGCATGTCCTCAGCTGGGCAGATAACCTGAGCAAGTCACACAGGCTCTTTGAGACTTAAATGTTCATCAGTTAGTTAGATGATTGGATCACATAATCCCCAAGTCACTTCTTGGTGGACAACTGTAAAAGTCCATTACCCTTATCTTGTCCAGTGTGAATCAAAATGGCAGAAATGACTAAAAATGAGGGTCAAAGAAATTGATTTTTTGTGTGAGAGCGAGAAATTTGGGTTTCCTGAGACATTGAGGAACAATAAATTTAGCTGAATTGTACTTTTGTTGTGATTCCAACCGCATGGAGTCAGTGAAGGAAAGAAAAGAACATTGAGTCTTATTGAATGTCCAACTGATATTTATATTGTAAGTTAATGTATTTTTCTAATCTTGTTATGGCATAACAGAGATGGCAGGAAGGAATCATTGTATTTACAAAACTGATTTGTTCACATTTGAAGAATGGAGAGAAACATAAAACCATGCAATTAGGCCAGCACTTTAGCAGCCTCGTTAAGTAGTGTGCATAGTTTCCATATGCTCTCATTTCATTTTATGCAATCTTGTCATAAACATCAGGTAAGTAGGAACAGGGCACTCATTTGTAAATCATATCCCGTAGGTTAAATGCTGACTACCAGTTTCGAGGCTTTCTGATTTAAATCTAACAGCACTTATGCCTCACACTTTGAGGAGATGATTACAAATGTTTTGGCATCAGAAAAAAATAACACAATTTTCCTTTGACTTACCTGGAAAAAATTCTTTATTTTTCATCCAGAAATATGTCAAAATTTTAGTTGTGCTTTTTGCATAAAACACTTAGCAATTCACTTTACCATGACACAGAATAGACTTTATTTTTCACAGAACAACCCATTAACACAGTATTGAGTGCTTAGTTTACTATGTTGAACTCGTAACAGAGAATATACAAAGCAGTGATATGGAAGGATAGGAATGGCTTTCAAGCACCTTCACATGCAGTATTTAAACCTCCATTGGCAAAATTTTACCATCAATAGATTGGATAAATAGAATTTGATACATTCATACAATAGAAAACTATATAACAATAGAAAATAATCAAGATACAAGCTACAACATGGATGAATCCCACAGAGATAGTGATGAACAAAAGAAGCCAGACACAAAAGAGTGCATTCTGTATGATTCCATTTTACATGAAGTTCAAAACCAGAGAAATCAATTCTATGGTGTTTGAATAGTCATTACTGGTGGTGGTAGTGGTGGTGGTGGTGTTAGTGGTGACGGTGATGGTGGTGGTGGTGGTGGTGTTAGTGATGATGGTGATGGTGGTGTTAGTGGTGATGGTGGTGGTGGTGATGGTGG
>PVJI01006835.1:0-82947 GCA_004026765.1 Micronycteris hirsuta | reverse complement strand
ACTTATGTGTATGACCTATGGACAAAACTAAAGGGTGGGGAAAGGGGGGTAAGGGGGTGGGGGGCAAGAAGGGAGGGGAAGTGGGACAACTGTAACAGCATAATCAATAAAATATAGTTAAAAAAAAGAAAATTTAGTGACATGTTGTGTTAAGTTACCCTTTTCAGCTTTGTTTGGTACTCACTTTCAATCCAGGCCGTCCTTAAATGTCATTCTTGGTATGATTATTTTGTCACATAGTACCTAGAATATAGCAAATATCAATTTCCTGCTTTTTTTGAATACACAAATGAAGGAGTCTGGTCAAAACCATTTTCCTTGTTCAAAGCCAGAATTTCATGATTACAGATGGGACCTTTTTCATTTTGGCAGTGTGTCTACTAGAATCTGGTCTTAAGTGAACTTAGACATTGCCCATTGATTTATTTATTTTTCAGTCAAGTATTTAACACCTTTCTTTTCAGCATCAGCTTTATGCTGAGAACAGCACTGGGTACTAGACACACAGATCTAGATGAAACAGTCTGTGATTTTAACTTTCTGTTGGTGAAGGCTCACACCTTTTGGTGAGACAAGTAAAGGCTCACATCTATTGGCAAAGGTAAATGAAGCCTCACGCATTTTGGTGAGGAAAGTGAAGGCTTACACCTGTTTTTAAAGGCAGGTGAAGGCTCATACCCTGTGGGGCCTTCAGGAGCATCAGGAGCAGGGAGAGAGCTAGTTGCAGAACCAAGGCTTGAAAGACAGTTATGTCTGTAGACTTAGGAATTAGAGGTAGGTGAGAAATAAAATATAAAATTGGAAAAGTTGTCTGAAAGCAGCCATGAAGAGTGTTATAAAACACACTTAGAGGCTTGAGTAACAATCAAAAGATCATCTCTCCCCTACAAATATCCTTAAATTGACTCTTTCTTCATTGTACTCTAACACAATCCTCCGACCCTTTGTCAGCTGAGCTGTGCACGCAAGGATGTGAACATGGCTGGGAAGAACTCAAAATGGGTGATTGGTCACAATTTACATTTATCATCATAAATCTCAAACAGACACTTAACCTTGATGAACATTTCAATACCCTTCAGTAGAATGCTTGCTTTCCCACTTTCCAAAATCATTATTCTACACCATTTTCTTTTTCCATAACAATAATCCTTTCAAAGGTCAATCCACCCAAGAGTTTATATGTGTAATGAAGTCAGAAGCGTGTCTACATAAGAAAGGGATTAACAAATGTTAGCATTGTTGTTGATGATGTTGGAGGTGGCACTTCTGGCAACAAGGATTTTGATGATGGAGATGCTTTGTGTCTTGTGTTATCTATCTACTCAGTGTATACACATGGATAGTCTCTATATTCTCTATACGTGTTCTTACCACACCTTCACCACATGTTCTCTCACACTAACAATGGGCCAGGTATCCATTCATTCCCACTGATTTATAGTCTCAGTTCAGGAAAGATTCTCAACAGTTTCCATTTTGCCACCAATAACCAGCTACTGTGTGCGTGTGTGGTGGGGTGGGGGCTTGGGGGCTCCACCCACAGTGCTCCCCCTGGCTGCCACAGATGGGAATAAGTCTACCAAGACATAATCTGCTTGGGGAGGAAAGGGTGACAAGTCTCTCAGAGAAGAAAGGCCTTGAGCCTCTCTTTTTCTGGGCTTTTATTGGGTTGAGTTCGCATAGGAATACAGGGCATATACATAAAGCTCATCAGTCATTGTCAAGCAGTAATGATCAAGGAATAGATAACATTCAAAGAACTATATGGGTTTATTCTGAGTCATCATCAGATAGATAGAGTGATGCCAAAGGGCCATAAAACTTTGGGAAACAAACTCATTTTATGCTTGGGCCCTTATCATTTAAATTGAGGGCATTCTTAACAAAGCAGATTTCACAGGATTTTATGCATTCTTTCTTAGGCCTGATAGCCCCCCAAAAACCTCCTGTTCGAGCACAGGGCTGCACCGCCTCTGGCTTTGTTTTAGGCTTAAGTCAGGCAGGGGATGTAAGGCAGCCAAGAGATTAGGAGACTTCTTACAGATAGAATGAGGACTCAGGCTATACCAAAGCCAAGGGGTGAAGGTCCATCACCCCTTTTCTGTAGTCCCCTAAGTCCTTCCCTGATGTCCCCTTCATGACTGTACCTGGCTTAGGTTGTTCCTCCCTTGAGGAGTCTTACCCATCATTGACTATTCATCCATCGTCCAGGAGCCAAGCAGTGTGAAGTAAAGGGGGCAGAGGCTGTACCCCAGCTGGGAGGATAAGTGTTGTCTCCTTAGTGGCTTATGATTCCAAGGTCTTTTTACTCAGCCATAGCCATGGGGGGTAGTTACAGCTTCTTAAACCAGGCAGGACGGTTCCCAACAAGCCACCTCTCTGTTCTTTTTGCTGGTTTCTTCATAAAGTTTGAAGCTCCCTTTGTCTTGGTTTTTGTGGCTCTGCCTGTCCTGACTTCCCTTTTCCCTGCCTCTCTGATGCCTTTTCCTCTTTTTATGTCTTGTCAGCCTGAAGAATTTATGATAATAGCACTACATTTTGTTACTGTGTTCATTGCTGGAAGAAAATAGAATGTGTATTGTAGATTTTTTGTTGATATTAAATTATTAGGGGAAAGAATTGGATTTGAAGTTGCCTATTAACAGTTGCTAGTATTTGTAAGCACTCAGCAATGGGTTTATATGGAATTTTAAATATTTGAATCAGAAAAGGTATTTCACAGGGCAAATCTTCAAATCTGTAAAATGTTTGAAAAAAACAATTAATTTCAACCATTCTAATGAGGAGCCTAACATGTTGGTATACGACCATTTGTTTCATTTAATTTATTCCATTGGATCTGTAGCTGGTGTGTACAACAGTGCCATTCTGTGTCAGAATTCATGCATTTGTATTACTTTGTGCAAGATTAATTCAGAGCACATATCACTCAGTGTTACTCAGAGGATGTAAGACTAGCCTCTCATCAAAGACAGATTCTTTCCTGCTTAGCTTGGCAAAGCAAGTGAGCTGCCTTTTTCCTTGAATGATGTATTTGAAGCCAGCCTGGTAGCAGAGCTGAGCCTGGGAGCTTCATTATGGTTCCATTACATTTGATTTGTCTAAAATTATAGAACTGTAGGACTTAGATTCTTAGCCTCTGGGAAAGAAATCTTCAGGTCAATAGTCTTAAGTTTCTGTTCAGTGTCCATGGCATGTTCACTTCTGGTGACCAGGGCTTTTTTTCCCTGTGTGCTTATAAACCACCTCTGCTAGAATTTCACTGCCAATTGAGGCACACTGGCCTATCCTACAATTCTAAATTTATCTCCTGCCAACCTTTTCAACACAGGTTTCACAATCATATACTCCAGGTTTTGGTTGCTTTCCCATTTTTGTGACAGACAGATATCCTCTGTGGTGATAACTTGTACCTGCAAATCATTCTGTTGACTATATATATATATATATGTTATATATACATATATAATCATAATACATATATATATAATGATATTGTTCACATATGTTCAGTGGAATACAATTTTTTTAAGTTTACAGATAACTGTAGTCAGGTTTTTTTATACCTCAGGGCTTCAGTTCTCTCTTAGTCATGTTGGTTCTGCCTTCCAGTGTTTACAGTGGTTTTTCTTCATAGAGAAGTATAATGCATAGAATATTATGCTAAGTGAAATAAGCCAGTCATAGAAAGACAAGTATCATATGTGGAATCTAATGAACTAACAAGCAAAATGGTCACAGACTTACAGATAGAGAGCAGGCTGACAGCTGTTGGAAGGGGGGCAGGTTGGGTGGTGGTGGGTGGAGAGATTGAGCAAAAAAGAACAAAGATAAAAAACTAATGGACTTAGACTACAATGTATGTTTCATGGTGATTGCCAGGGATTGTGGGAGAGGTGGAGGAGGGTATGGAGGGATAAGTGTTGATAGATGGAGACTTGACTTGGGGTGGCAAACAGACAATACAGTGTACAGATGATGTGTTGTGGGGTTATGAACATGAAATCTGTGTAATTTTGTTAGTGTCACCCCAGTAAACAAAGAAAAACAAAGAAGTAGCAACAAAATGAATTCAAGACATTCCACTGATGCACATCTATTTAAAGCACTGAGCATTTACATCTTCTTCATTATTTTTCTTACTCTGGTGTGACTGAAAGGTACATTACCCTTGCCCAAGAATCAGAGGTTATTGAAGGTAATGGTGATGATCTTGATGATGAGAGCGATGATGCGATGCCGATGATAATGATAATTCTTCTTCTAATATGACAGACTGATGATGACAATGGTGATACAACTACTAGTGTGGCTCTAGCACTACACTCACATATGTGCATATGCATGCACACACATGCACATGCATGCACACACACACATTAAACTCAGTGTTCACTATATGCCACTTAGTTTCTGTGTAAGCTATGTGAGGTAGGTGTCTCCATTTCATTCATGGAAGAATGAGAATTTATGTAGCTCTTAGGTTATGGACCAAGTATTCCAATACAGCCTTCTCTAGACCCAAAACCCATTGGTACAAACATTAATGTAATACAAATACACACATTTACATATTTACACTAACTTTTCTATTATCTGGCTGCCCCACTTACCACTTCACTTTTAAGCCAACGTTTTTACCCAGGACTCTCAATTTTGAGGTCTTTTCCATTTTAACTCTTGTATCTGTGTGGTTATACTAACATTTTTGTCGGCAACATTGAGAACTGGCTTTTTGTCAAATCTGAATCATGGCTGACAATACCTGATATGCACCTCTCATTAGCTATTACAGAAATAATTTTCTATCAATATTTTTACTTTAGCCAGATCTAGAGAAGTTTCTGTATTTGCTTCCATAATCTGAGTTATGGGAGAATGGTGTTAGGTACATCCAGAGTCAAGTGTTGATCAGAATTTTTCTGTAGAAAATTGGGATTCTAATAGGTCATAAGTAGTTCAGGTTTCTTGTACCATAAGTACATTCTCTTTTCTGTCAGTTTTATAATCCACAACTTACCACTTCTTTTTTTTTTCTATCTGGTCTGATAGTCTTCGTACACTCTCATATAGGATATTATATTTTCCATCATTCATTTTATATTAAGCTCTCTTGGGATTTAAACTATCCTAAATCCAGATCGATTGTGCTTGACTTTCTGTGGTCTCACTCATTTTGTGTTCATGAATGCAGTAGATGCCAGGTACTATACCAGTTCCTGGCTGTGTGCAGAGGTGAGTAAGGTACGTGTGTCCCCTTGCTCATCTTTCTAATAGTTGCTGGAATGTCAGGACATGTTTGGGTTCTGATTCAAGTAAGTCAACTCTTTCTAGAAGCTGGGGTGGGACAACAATCAATTATGCATAGAGAATCAGACTGTGAAGTCACAAAATAAAGAGCTTTAGCTTACCTAAGGTTTTAAGGAAATATTTGGGAGGAGATGACAACTGGTTTGGCACTAGTGAAATGAATAGGAAGTGCCTTTGATGTTCATTTTGTGCCCAAGACTTTTAGAAGTTTAAGTCAGACATCTGTTAATTCATTAACAATGTGACTTCTCTCTTTTACTTACTTCAGGAACTTCTCTCTTTCTCCATGTCCTTATGTCCAAAATGTGCATAATAGGTTATTCTAAATATCCAGTAAGATAACTATGACTGTTTTTGTAAACCATACATTGTCTCTCAATCATTTCTCTTATTTTGCTTCTAATTTCTGTAACTTGCTGTACGGTTTGCAGTGGGAATATAGTAATTACAGACCTTGTTCTCTGAGTCCTGTGTAGGTCACCCATGCTGCCTTCCTTTTCTTCCTGGTATTTATGGAAGTTGCCTTGTAAGTTTGGGGGGAAAGTTGGAAGTGAAATTGTAACATTAGATGTTCTAAATTCATAAACATGTTTTTATTTGACTACATACTTGGGTCTGCTCTTAGTTATGACATTTTAATAATATTACGTTGCATTTATTCAACACTTACTTAATGAGATTCTCTGTGAGCCACCATGTTGGGGGCTTTGATATGATACTGTCCTTTGTCTTAAGGAACAGGTTCAGAAGAGCCATGCCATTCCAATGGGGTTGAAGTGAAAGACGAGCATTTTGTCTGTGTCAGGGTCAGTGAATGGCATGGTCACATCAAATATTGCTCAGAACTTCTGAGTGCCCTCACAGAAATGTGTGATTTTACATTTTATCACAATGTACTAATAACTGATTAGTACTGTTCTCCATGAAAAAAAGTTTAAACACTGACACAGTGAAATTCTGGTGTCGAAAGCACAGGTGAAGAGCAGTAAAGGAGAATGTGGGGAGAAATGGGAGAAAAATGCCTGTTGACATGAGAATGAACAGAAATAATGAGTTTACGTCGATGTCTCTCACATGGACAGAAAGGAAAATGAAACATAACCTGATATCCAGATTCTTAGAAAACTAGACTACTGATTTTCTGACTCACATCTGGGAAACACTGGCCTCCACAGAACAAGGGACATTGAGCTATTGTGTTCCATCCCCTTCCCTTCAAACCATAGCAGCCTCTGTTTTTCTCTTTCAGGTACCTGGGTCCCTGTTCAGATTTCATCTGAGGGGGAAACAAATTATCTGGAAACCTCAGTTCTTCCTTGTGTCTGTAAGAATGTTGGTTGAATAGATGCATGAATTGCTTTTGATAGAAAATCAGTTGTTTTTTGCAGATGCTAGAATACTTGATGGGATCTTCTTTTTCATAAGAGAAAGCCTCATTTAAATTTATCTCTTTTTATACACTAAAACTAGTAGTTTTTAGCATACTGAAACTACTGTTTCTCCCCTCTGAGTACCTCTTTCACACAGTGTCTGGTGATGATGTCATCATCAGGGTCACTAGATAGGAATGTAGTATGAATTTTGGAACCAGTTACAGAATTTTCTTATACAGTTTCCTCTTATTTTCTCCATTTTCAGCTTTTTTATTTATTAATACACTATGATAACCCACATTTGACTTTAGCAGGTAAAATATAATCTGAACTTCTCATGAAATTTCTTTTCAGTATTTATTTAAGAATGACATAACATCATCATGTGCTATCTTTGATGACTGTACAGGTCTTTAAATTGTAATACAGAGAAGAAAATTCTCCACTAGCCCTCAGGTGACATTCTTTTTTCTGCATCTAGTGAGCCTGTATTAAAGTATATCACAGGCCAGGTGCAGTGATCTAGGGGTAGTGGGCCAGGTACAGTGGGCCAGGGTTAGTGCTGGCTGTGTTAATGCAGGCAGGATGATTCTTAGCCTGTAGATGATCCCAGTAACACAGGCAACTTACTTAACCTTTTATACTCTGCATTTTTCTCAGCTGAAAATGGCAATGGATTGCACTAAAATTTTATAAGACTCTAAGGAGCAGCTTTTTGAAGTTCTCTGAATCTCAAAATTCTGTAGAGATATTAGTGTTCTCTCTTGGTCCTCCCATGTAGAAGCATATGAAAGTTCAGTGTGTATAGGCAGGTGCTATGGCAAAGTGTGGAAGGATGAAGAATGACATCTTAATTTTCCACAAATGCAAATAAACTAGCATTTGTCACAGAAACATGTTCATCTTCTGTGTTCTTCCCACTTCTGGGACTATTTTAGCTTGGTCATTAGGTTTCAACCAATATGACCAGTTTCTACATCAAACAAAGGAGTCAAGGCAGACCTGTTTGAAGGGAGTTGCCATGGAATCTGCTTGAATGAAATCCAGGAAGGGTCAAGTCAAGGAACATGTATAAAGGATCCATGGGCAAGGATAATGGTGTGGGAGGGAGGATTGAACATGGAAGGGGGTGGGCATGGCAGGGGAGAGCAATGGGGAAAAATGGGGTAACTGTAATTAAACAACAATAAAAAATTAAAAAAAACAGCCCTGGCTGGTGTAGCTCAGTGGAATGAGCGCGGGCTGGGAACCAGAGGATCCCGGTTCGATTCCCTGTCAGGGCACATGCCTGGGTTGCAGGCCAGGTCCCCAGTGAGGGCCATGTGAGAGGCAACCATACATTGCTGTTTCTCTCCCTCTCTTTCTCCCTCTCTTCCCCTCTCTCTAAAAATAAATAAATAAAATCTTTAAAAAAATTAAAAAAAATATGGTTACAAAAAGATGACACATGTTCTCTTTCCATGCTCTATGGTTCCCACTAAAAACTGAACAGTGCTCACCTCCCATAGGCACAGTTCCTCTTTGTCTTTCTGCATATGACTAAGAAGGGGAACTCTTAGTGAGTATTGGAGTGGGCTGTACTGCATGCAGAAAACAGTCTCAGAGTTGAGACATGCCCCTTTCACCACAATTGGAGGACACTTGGGAAAATGGGTGTCAGATGCATGAAAATGTGAAACCATAAAGCCCGCCTGGATGGGGTGGCCAGAGACCTGGGTCTTAAGTAAGGATGTGATATTTCACTGTGTTGTCTTATCTATACAATGACACATTTCTACTAGATAATCCATGGCATGGCAGTCATGTGTGTGCTGTGTCCAAAGCCCAGAGACCCAGTGCCTGAATCACTCCCCAGATTGTTTTGGGAATCAGACAGTTGCCTGCATGTGCCTGGTGCCGAGGAACTCAGTTTCTGGTGATGGGTCCTCCTGTGCATCCTGTGTTTTTAATATTTACAACTGTGAAGTATCAGTAAATGATCAAAATGTAGACTGTTACTTCTACCAGATAGTTATTGGCTGCTCCCCTCTGTCTAACACTGAAGTGATATATACAAACACATATATGACATAAATGTACCTTTATATATTTTTACTTTTTGTAGGAAGTTCATAGCAAAAAAGTGTATAAATATTGCACAGTACAGTTTTCTGCCTTTACCCCCACCCCTCCCCACAACCCAGGCCCTCCCACCTCCTTCCCCTGTTCCCATAAACCCTTCACCCTTTTCCCTCATTGTCCCCGCCCCCTATCTCCCCTCTGGTCACTGTCAGCCTATTCTGAATTTCAATGTCCTTGGTTATATTTTCTTGCTTGTTTGTTTTGTTGAATAGGTTCCAGTTAAAGGTGGGATCATATGGTATTTGTCTTTCACCATCTGGCTTATTTCACTTAGTGTGATGCTCTCCAGTTCTATTTATGCTGTCACAAAGGGTAGGAGCTGCCTCTTTCTTTCTGCTGCATAGAATTCCATTGTGCAAATGTACCGTAGTTTTTGATCCATTCATTTACTGATGAGCACTTAGGTTGCTTCCAGAAATTAGCTACTGTAAAATATGCTGCTATGAACATTGGGGTGCATAGGTTCTTTTGGACTGGCATTTCAGGGTTCTTAGGATATAATCCTAGCAGTGGAATTGGTGGGTGAAAAGTTCCATTTTTAGTTTTCTGAGGAAATTTCATAGTGTTTTCCATAGTGGCTGCACGAGTCTGCAATCCCACCAACAGTGCACTAGGGTTCCCTTTTCTCCACAACCTCTCCAACACTTGTTCTTTGTTGCTTTGTTTATGATGGCTATTCTCAACAGTGTTAAGTGGTATTGCATTGTGGTTTTAATTTGCATTTCTCTGATGGCTAGCAATGCTGAGCATCTCTTCGTATGTCTCTGGACCCTCCGTATGCCCTCCTTGGAGAAGTGTCTGTTCAAGTCCTTTGCCCATTTTTTAATTGGGTTTTCTGTCTTCCTGGAGTAGAGTCATATGAGTTCTTTATATATTCTGGAGATCAAACCCTTGTCTGAGGTATCGTTGGCATTGGTAAATATGTTTTTCTGTATGGTTGGTTCTCTTTTCATTTTAAAGCTGTTTGCTTTAGCCATGCAGATTTGTTATTTTGATGAGATCCCATTTGTTTATTTTCTTTATGTCCCTTGCTCTAGGGGACATATCAGTAAAAATAGTGCTGCATTGAATATCTGAAATTTTCCTGTCTATGTTCTCCTCTAGGACTTTCATGGTGTCATGACTTATATTTAAGTCTTTTATCCACCTTGAATTTATTTTTGTGTGTGGTGTAAGTTGGTGGTCTAGTTTCGTTTTTTTGCATGTAACTGTCCAGCTCTCCCAACACCATTTGTTAAAGATACCATTTTTGCCCCTTTTTATGCTGCTGTCCCCTTTGTCAAATACTAATTGACTGTAGAGTCTTGGGTTTACTTCTGGGCTCTCTATTCTGTTACATTGGTCCATGTTGCTGTTCTTTTGCCAGTACCAGGCTCTTTTCATTACAGTGGCTTTGTAATACAGTTTGATAACAGGTATTTGCTGCAGCTATTTGGGGTCATTTATGGTTCCATATAAATTTCTGAAGTGTTTGTTCTATACTTGTAAAATATGTCATTGGTACCATAATAGGGATTGCATTGAATCTATAAATTGCTTTGAGTAGTATGGACATTTTGATGATGTTAATTCTTCCAATCCATGAAAATGGCACATGCTTCCATTTGTTTGTGTTTTCCATAATTTCTTCTTCAGTGTTGTGTAATCTTCTGAGTGTGGGTCTTTTTCCTCCTTGGATAGGTTTATTCCCAGGTACTTTATTGTTCTTGTTGCTATAACAGATGGGATTTTTTTCCTGATCTCTGTTTCTGATATTTCATTGTTGGTGTGCAGAAATGCCTTTGATTTCTGGATATTGATTTTGTATACTGCTGTTTTGCCAAATTCACTTATTAGGTCAAGTAGTTTTGGGTGGAGTCTGCAGGGTTTTCTATGTACACTATCATGTCATCTGCAAACAATGACAGTAAACTTCCTCATTTCCAATTTGGATGCCTTTTATTTCTCTTCTTGTCTGGTTGCTATGGCTAGGACTTCCAATACTGTGTTGAATACAAGTGGTGAAAGCAGAAGTACTTGTCTTGTTCCTGATCTCAGTGGAACAGCTTTTTGTTTTTGCCCATTGAGTATGATGTTGGCTATAAGTCTCTCATATATGGCCTTTATGATGTTGAGGAATGCTCCCTCTCTTCCCACTTTGCTGAGTGTTTTTATCACAAATGGGTGCTGTACTTTATCAAATGCTTTTTCTGCATCTGTTGATAAGATCATGTCATTTTTGTCTTTCGTTTTGATTATGTGATGTATTACATTTATTGATTTGCGAATATTGTACCATCCTTGCATCCCTGGGATGAATTCCACTTGATCATGGTGTATGATCTTTTTAAAGGATTGCTGGATGTGGCTTGCCAATATTTTGTTGAGAATTTTAGCATCTATGTTCATCAGCGATATCAACCTGTAATTTTCTTTCTTTGTTGTGTCTTACCTGGTTTTGGGGTTAGGATGATGCTGGCTTCATAAAATGAGTTCGGAATTCTTCCCTCTGCTTGGATTTATTGGAAAAGTCTGTGAAGGATGGGCGTTAGCTCTTCTTTAAATGTTTTTTTAAATTCTTGTGTGAAACTGTCTGGTCCAGGGCTTTTGTGTGCTGGGAGTTTTTTAATTACCGCTTCAATTTTGTCAGCTGTTATTGGTCTGTTCAGGCTTTCTGCTGCTTCTTCATTAAGTTTTTGAAAAATTATGCTTTTCTAGAAATTTCTTCATTTCACTCAGGTTTTCAAATTTCTTGGCATATAGTTCTTCGTAGTAATTTCTTACAATCCTTTGTATTTCTGTGATATCAGTTTTAATCACTTCTCTTTCATTTCTGGTTGTGTTTATTTGGATCCTCTCTCCTTTTTTCTTGATGAATTTGCTTAAAGGCTTGTCGGTTTTGTTCATCTTTCCCAAGAACCAGCTCCTGAATTTATTGATCCTTAGAATTGTTTCTTTAGTATCTATGTTGTTTAATTCTGCTCAAGTGATCTTAGTTTTTTACTCCTTCTACTTACTCTGGCTTTCTTTGTTGTTGGTCCTGGAATTCTTGTAGGTGTAGGTTTAGGTTGTTTGTTTGAAATGTTTCTTTTTTTTTTTTTTTTTTTTTTTTTTTTTTTTTTTTTTTTTTTTTTTAGGTAGGCCTGTATTGCTGTGAACTTCCCTCTCAGGACTGCCTTTGCTGTGTCCCATTAGCTTTGGACTGTTGTGAGTTCATTTTCATTTGTTTCCAGAAACTTTTTGATTTCCTTCTTGATCTCATTCTTAACCAATTCATCGTTTAATACCATGCTATTTGATCTCCATGAGTTTGAGTGTTTGGAGTTTTTTCCTTGAGGTTGGTTTCTAGTTTCAGGCCTTTGTGGTCTGAGAAGATGCTGTCTATGATAACAGTTTTCTTGAATTTGTTGAGGCTTGTTTTGTGTCCCATCATGTGACCTATCTTTGAAAGTGTTCCATGTAAATTTAAAAAGAATGTGTATTTTACTTCTTTGGGATGAAATGTTATATATATATATATATATATATATATATATATATATATATATAGTCAGTTAAATCCATTTGATTTAGGGCATTGTTCCATGCCACAATATCTATGTTGATATTTTGTTTAGAAGATCTATCCGTTTTTGACAGTGGGGTGTTAAAATCCCCTAGTGTATGTTTGTTGCTGTCTATATATTTCTTGAAGTTCTCCAAAATTTTCCTTATGTATTTGGGTGCTCCTATGTTGGGTGCATATTTGTTTATAATGTTTATGTCTTCTTGATGGATTCTTCCATTGAGTTTTAGATAGTGACCTTCTGGGTCTCTTTTTATAGCCTTTATTTTGAAGTCTCTTTTGTCAGATATAAGTATTGTTACTTGGGCTTTTCTTTCCTGTCCATTTGCTTGGAATATTTATTTTCAGCCCTTCACTTTCAGTCTGTGCAGGTCTTTGTTCTGAGGTGGATCTCTTGAGGTGGGTCTTGTTTTCTTATCCATTCAGCTACCCTGTGTCTTTTGATTGGAGCATTTACTCCAGTTACATTTAAGGTTATTATTGACAGGTATTTAGTCATTATCATTTTACTCCCTTTTTACCTTTATTCCCTTCTCTCTGTGGTTTTCTTCCTCTTCTTAAGGCCAAACCTTTAGCATATCTTGTAGTACTGGCTTGGTGGAGGTATATTCTTTGAGGCTTCTTTTGTCCAGGAAGCTCCTTATTTGGTGCTCCATTTAATTGAGAACCTTGATGGATAGAGTAGTCTCGGTTGCAGGCCTTTGTTTTTCATTACTTGGAATATTTCTTGCCATTGTCTTCTGGTTTGGAGCATTTCTTTTGAGAAGTCAGCTGCTAACCTTACCTGAGCTCCTTTTTATGTTATTTCTTGTTTCACCCTTGCTGCCCTTAAGATTCTCTCTTTGTCTTGGAATTTTGTCTTTTTTAATTATGATGTGTCTTGCAGTGGGCCTCTTTGGGTTCCTCTTGATAGAGACTCTCTGTGTTTCCTGGATTTGTGTGACTTTTTCTTTCATCGAATTAAAGAAGTTTCCCATCATTACTTTTTCAAAGAGGTTTTCTATCCCTCGCTCTTCTTCTTCTCCTTCTGGTACTCTTTTATATGTATATTATTATGTTTTATGTTGTCTTTCAGCTCCTTTACCACCTGTTCATTGTTTCTGAGCCTCTTTTACTTTTCTTGCTGTATCTGGGTGTTTTGTTCTACCTTGTCCTCCAGCTCACTGATTCGATCCTCTGTTTCATCCAGCCTGCTTGTAGTTCCTTGTAGTGTGTTTTTTATTTCTGACATTTTATTGTTCATTTCTTTCTGGGTTTTGTTTATAGTTTCTATTTCCTTTTTCATGCTCATGTAGTTCTCACTCAGTTCCTTGTAGCTGTCTTTGATTTCCTTGGGCAGCTTTATAACCATTATTTTGAATTCCATATCTGATAGTTTCGTTACCTCCCTTTTATTTAGCACTTTTAGTGGGACATCTTCTATTCCTTTTGATTGCATGGTGTGTTTTCGTCTCCCCATTTTAGCTAACTCTTTTTGTTTGTTTCTGTGCTGGCTGATGTTTCGTTTTGCTAGCTGTCTTTAAGGGTGAATTTCTATAGTAAGTATTTTATGGGGTTCAGTGGTGTGGTCTTTTTGATCTCCTTGTCTGGATGCTCTAGGTTTGTCCTTTTTTCTATTTGTGTGGGGTCTCTTGTTGTACTTGGGTTTTTACCTTTTGGTGGTTCCTTTATTGGTGGTTTCTCTCTTCCAGCAAGTATACCGATGTTAGCAGCTTCCACTTATTCTTGTATGTGATCAGTGACAGGGGATAGGCAAAATGGATTAACACAGCAGGATAATATTTTATGGGATTTAAAGTACCAGCAAGTAGAGCAGAGGTAGGAGATTCTTTGAATAAGTATAACATTAACTGTGATATTTCATCCAACTAGCTGCTTTTTATAAAAGGTGAAAGAGAGATAAGACTCTTGTTAGAGGGGAGGATGATTGTGAGTTGCATCCAGAAAACAGAGCGCTTATACATAGTTAGATGATAAGATATAGTGAGAGTAAAGAATAGAATATAGGTGTAGTGCGTGAGAGAATAGAGTTAACTACAACAATAATAATGCTTAGGATTAAAGTGAAGTTGGCTAACATCAGGGAGGGTTCCCTGATGTACAATTATATGGAACAACAGTTATTTACAATAGTACTGGAACAACAATAATATGAGAATCAATATATGATTTGGATAAACAGAATAGAAAGTACCTGATCAAAAGTTGTTCATTTATTGGAACATGGGTAAAATGAGAGAAGGAAAATCAAAATACAATGAAGAGAGAATAAGGGAAACCAGTCAAACAATGCAATTAAACAGAGAAATAAAACAAGGAAAACTAAACATAAGGAAGATAAATAAAAAAAATACTAATAAAATGAAAGTGGTAAAATAATGAAAAAAATAGAGATAAACAATAAAATGCCAGCTCTATGGAATAACAAAGTGACATTTGTCTCAGCTTCTCAGTTTTTGGGGTTAGCCTTGTGATCCCTCTTTGTATTTGTCTCTGTACCCTTCCTAACTCTGTGTCTTATTGTCTCACTTGGGGGAAGAATATAAGGAAAAAAGAGAGAGGAACCAAAGAGAAAAAAAAATAATAATATGCCTCCTGCTGACTTTAAACCTGTTCTGTGAGTTCTGCTGGTTTTTCTAGATGCCACAGGAAGAGGTGGGCTGGGCTATGCTTTTCTCCCCTCCTATGGTTTTGAGAGGATGGGATCCAGGTCCTGGCCACAATATTCACAGTTTCCAGGCCTCCAGCCAGGTCCTCTGCGAGCTGCCAGGCTCAAATCAGCCACTCAGCTGCTCACAGTGTGAGTCAGTCTGGGGCATGCTGTTGCTTCCCTCAGCCACTCAGTCTCTGGCACAAGGCTTGGAGCAGCCTCTGGGTACGCAGCATGAGATGAGCCAGGCATGAGGTTCCATTGGGCCACTCAGTCTCTGGGTGTGCAGCTCAAATCACCCTCGGGGCAAGCCAGCCCCTGCTCTAGAATTTCTTACAAAGCAGCTGCCTTCAGTTCTTAACAAGTGCAAGGCTTTTCACACAGTCCCACTTTCCAGCCAGTCTAGATGCTATTCGATTCAGGGTCCTACATGGCCCAACTCCTCCCTTCTTTAGGTGTCTCCTGGCACCTCAGTTTCTCTGGTGCCAGTGTCCACAGTTCCAGTGGATGTGCACTGCCTCTGTGTTTCTCCCACTTTGTCTCTATTCTCCCCAGCCTCTTCCAGCATCCGGATCCCTCCTGGTGTCAGGCTCCCCTCCCTGCTCAGGTAGGGGAGGGAGCTGATGATCTAAATCTCTTCCTCATATCCTGCTGCAGGCACCAGGCTGGGTGCCACAGCAGTCCTGGTCCTCACAGAGATCCCAGGGACCTTACTGTCCCAGTGCAATCTCCTCACTGTTTGTTTTTCAATGTCCTCTGCAATTTTTGGCCTCCGATCTTCATATAAGCTGGGGTTCCATTGCTGTTCACTCTGTTCCTCAGAAGATGCACTAGGTTTTCCAGCTTGGCACAGGGAGAGCTGGGATCCGCTCTACTTACCTCGCTGTTATCTTCTCAATCCAAAATTTTAAATTATTGCACAGTACATGTTTTGCAGAATATTTGTATGCACCAGCTCCTGATTAGGATGGGGACAGAATCTTGATTGTCACAGTCGATTTGTTATATTTGTAACTTAGAAGTATGGTTGCAAAGGTAGTGGCCTAGAAACACTAATAACTTTAACTTCCATACTATCAATTACCTGAAAAGAATATTTTTTTTAAAAATAAAGTTTAAAATGCTTGCAAGGTCCAAAGAAAGTCAGAAGTCTAAAAAGGAAGCAGCCCAGAGGTGTCTGCACTTGTCCCTATGTTGAGGGAAGCCAGCACACCAGACCATCACACTCTCTGGCAGACAGCAGGTCCTCCAACTGTAGCCTCAGGTGCAGACTTTCTGCCTCATGGATGTAAACATAGGAACACAGAAGTGGGGATTTAACCTCTGTTCCTGCTGTAGTTTCAGAAAGATGTTCTAGAGCATTATGACATGTAATGATGGTAGACCAACCCCATTACCATGCCTAGCTCATGGAAAGCCTCGAGGGTCCCAAGCAATTTCAACACAATTTGCAAAATGAAGGCATTTAAATTTTTTTTTCTGTGAAATGTGGAGTTTTGTTTCTTGAGTCCAGCCTGTCGTGTGGCCCTATCTTGAAAAACACATGGCAGTCATCTGTAGAGCTAAGGTCAACACATTTTAGTACTTATTAATATGTTTACTCATGCTCACCGTTTTCTATGAACAATACATCTCAGTGCTGCATGCAGCCATGAGTGCTTACGTTTTATAATTTTGCTTATTTTTGCTTCTGGTGAGAGTGGAGCTTTGGTTTGGATTGACCAGAGTTGAAATGTCTCTTTTTCCCAAGTACTGAAACACATTCATTTGGTGTTGAGCCAGGCACTGGAACACACCCGCAAGGGGGCACAGCCCTTGCTTCAAAAGAAACAAAGACTTTAAAGCTTATTTACTGCTTTTTTACTTGCTACCTAAGAAATCTCGACCAGGTTTCTTTGTGAATCTTAAGTTACTTGTAACCGCACAGGTTTGCCTTGGGGGGTTAAATAGTATAATGTATCATTCTTCTTCCAGCTATATAGCCCATCTATCTATGTGTATCTACATGGTATGTGTGTATACATGTGTATAAACATGCACACAGTGTCTGGCACAAATAACGCCCTTTTTTATTATAAAATCTTTTATTACAAAATCATAAACATGTAATTCTATAATGTAAAGACATCACATTTAAGCACATCATATTACATTTTAGGTGAAATGTTCAAATTAAAACTACAAATTATTACACATATATTGTTACCCTGTCAACGACAATCATGTAGGTGTTGCTTCTCCGTGTGTGTGTGTGTATGGTATATTTATGAATGTGCATTTATTTCTATATAAGATAGATACAGTATGTATATATGTACACATATGTGTATATATGGTATATACATGGCATGTGTGTATATGTGTATAAAACATAACTCATGTCTTAAAAAAAAAAAAAAGCCCGGCTGGTGTAGCTCAGTGGATTGAGTGTGGGCTGGGAACCACAAGGTCCCGATTCCATTCCCAGTCGGGGCACATGCCTGGGTTGCAGGCCAGGTCCCCAGTGAGGGCCATGTGAGAGGCAACCATACATTGCTCTTTCTCTCTCCCTTCTCCTCTCTCTGAAAATAAATAAATAAAATCTTTAAAAAAAAAACATACCTCATGGAAAGGGCTTTGAGGTACTTCTCTAGTATTAGAAATGGATGATGACTAATGAGCTCCTCAGTCTGGTATCTCTTTGCCAAGTGGTTTGTAGAGAGTGTGGATTGGAGGAGTTGAATTGAGTGGCTGAGTAGTGGAGAGAGAAGTACTGATTACATTATCAGGTGTGGTGGTAAACATTGACCAATAGGATTGGAGTCCAAGGGGCTTGTAGTTCAGAGGTATAATGACATTGTAAATTGTAGAGTCCTCATGAAACTGAAGTGCTGCGCATACAGCAGCATACTTCTGGGATGGATGATATAGTTGTCCATGTGAAATACTATTTCAGTCAAAGGTGGTGTATTTATCTCCTATATGTTTTCTAATCTTAATATAGTAAATGACCAAATCAGTGCAGATCCGGCTTATCATAGCTATTGACACCAGATCACGGGGAATGATTATTTATACTGATGCTCCTGAGACCCAGAGGAATGGTTATGGTAGAATCAGTATGTTCTGCTTAATAAAGTCAGGAAGTATACATAATATTTTAGGCTTATTTCAACAGAAAGTGTTAAATACTTTCATCATTTTACAATACACTGTATTCTCCTGCCTGTCATGACTGGACTGCAGTGAGCTGTAAGAGTGCTTACAAGGTGCTTCTGGAAGGGCATTAGTTAGCTGAGATCATTAATGTAAAAATTACCCACTTAGTATATTGGAAGCTATTGATTTACAACAATAATGCCCTCCATATGGGAATAATTTACTCCCGAGGTAACAATTTACAGTTTGAAGTCTAATAACTGACTGTTAAAAATGTCTGTTAACTGACTCCATTAATGAAACATGAGGGTCTTCCAGGCCTGTAGCTATGTTTACAATTTATATATACTCTTTTTCCTAATTTTTAATCTATACGGGGGGTTACCAAGTCTCATCCGATGGTCATTGGTTGAAATGTTCATTTTTTTGTGCTAATAGGTCTGGGCTGAATGGCTGTCTTTGTTGGCAGAAGAAGCAGTGATCTGTGATTCAGTTTTATTTGTAAATTATGTAAGTCATTTAAAATGTTAGACTATGGAGAGATGATAGCCTGTTTTTATTGATAATGTTAATGCTCAGTAACGAATGGACAAAATAGAAGAAATATCAACATATTTATTTTAGCAATCTATTCAGAAGTTTAATAATTGACTCTAGAAACTGAAAAAAATATAAACCTTTTCCTGAAAAAAGAAGATGAATGGATGATGTGTTATCTGGCTAGGAAAATAAGTCTTCTACATTTTTAAAGTATATTTCATTGATTATGCTATTATAGTTTTCCCAATGTTCTCCCCTTTATGCCACCTCCACCCTGCATCCCCCAACCCTTCAGCATTCCCTCCCTTAGTTCATGTCCATTGGTTGTACATACACGTTCTTTGAATTATCTGTTTCTTATACCACTTTTGACCTCTTCCCATCTATTTTATACCTATCAATTATGCTTCTTATTCTCTGTACCTTTTACCCGCTATTCTCCCCTCCCCTCCCCACAGAAAAACCTCCATGTGATATCCATTTCTCTGATTCTGTTCCTATTCTGGTTGTTTGCTTAGTTTTTGTTTTTGTTGTTTTTCTTTTTCTTTTTCTTTTTTTTTTTAGGTTCATTTGCTGATAGTTGTGAGTTTGTTGTCATTTTACTGTTTATAGTTTTTGATCTTCTTCAATTTCTTGGATAAGTCCCTTTAACATTTCATATAAAAAGGGCTTGGTGATGATGAACTCCTTTAACTTGACCTTATCTGGGAAGCACTTTATCTGCCCTTCCATTCTAAATGATAGCTTTGCTGGATAGAGTAAACTTGGATGTAGGTCCTTGCCTTTCATAACTTTAAATACTTCTTTCCAGCCCCTTCTTACCTGAAAGGTTTCTTTTGAGAAATCAGCTAATAATCTTATGGGCACTCCTTTGTAGGTAACTCTCTCCTTTGCTCTTACTGCTTTGAAGATTCTCTCTATCTTTGATCTCGGGTAACTTAATGATGATGTGCCTTGGTGTGTTCCTCTTTGGGTCCAACTCCTTTGGGATTCTTTGAGTTTCCTGAACTTCCTGGAAGTCTATTTCCTTTGTCAGACTGGGGAAGTTCTTCATTATTTGTTCAAATAAGTTTTCAATTTCTTGCTCTTGTCCTTCTCCTTCTGGCACCCCTATAATTCAGATGTTGGAAAGTTTCAAGTTGTCTCAGAGGTTCCTAAGCTTCTCTTCATTTTTTTTTTTGAATTTTTGTTTCTTCTTTCTGTTCCAGTTGGATGTTTATTTCTTTCTTTTGTTCCAAATCATTGATTTGAGTCCTGGTTTCCTTCCTGTCACCGTTGGTTCCCTGAATATTTTGCTTTATTTCACTTTGGGTATCCTCCATTTGTTCTTTCCCTGCGACCAAGCTCAATCCGTTCTGTGAGCATTTTGATTACCATGGCTTTGAACTCTCCATCAGATAGGTTGGCTGTCTCCACATCGCTTAGCTCTCTTTATGGAGTTTTGCTCTGTTCTTTCATTTGGGCCCTATTTCCTTGTCTTGGTGCACCTGTTAAATTTTAAGGGGTTGGGGTCTTAGGTATTGACCTCCTTGCTGTGCTGCGGTGCTGTCTGTGGGGCCAGAGAGGGAACAATGCAGCTCACCTGCTCAGCTCTAGCCCCACTTTTGCATGGTCGCTCTTGCCATGGGTTCTCTCAGTCTGCCTGTCTTACTGGTCGGGTTGCTCCAGTTGACTGTTTCTATAATTCCTTGGTTGTCAGAGTTCCATGCAGTTTGGTTTTCTGGCACTTCTGGCTGTTTATTGATTTTAGATTGGTTGTTATCCTCCTTTTGGTTGTGCAAGGAAGCAAATGGTTTGTACCTACACCTCCATCTTGGTCAGAACTCTGCTTTTCTGAATCCATAAATCTTCTACCTTCATTATGTTTTTATGTGTTACTTTGGTTTGCAAAAATAAACATACACTTATTAAATATGGGCATTTTGTGAGAGAAATATTTCATATGAATGATCATACAGATAATAAATTGTCCTCTTTCTCTTGCACAGCAATAAAACAATATTATAGAAATAGAAATATAGAAAAGTAGACCAAAGGTTAAAAGTGTGGAACATACTTTTTATCACTTCGAGTGTTCTCAGTGGCCTTTTTCTTTCCAATGAATCATTGTGAGCCTGTTTTTTTCTGCTTCTTTGTAGTATATACCTTTTTTTTCATGCTTAGCTTTTCACTTGGTTAACTAAGTTAAACTAATGTTTTATTCCTTTAGTAGTAGCAATAAATAAAAATTTTGGACAAAGAACAAGGAGCCAAGAAGTCAGCTATGACTTGCTCACTTTAGTTTACCCGGAGATTGTGCTCCAAGAATCCTGTTTAGAGTCAGATTGTGTCCTCACTCGAAACACTGATGGGCCAGGTAGAATACTGGGTAGGAGCTGGAGCTGAGACAGGACCAGCGTTCCGCTTCAACCTGTTCCTCTTCCTAATACAATTTTCATAATAAGCAGTGTCTTTTATGTCTGCATAATACTGCAGTATTTCATGGAATCAATATTCCATTATTAAAGTAGCTGAATCCTAGTTGTTGGGAATTTCTTTTTTCTATTATAAATAATGATAAGGTGGATTTCTCTGTACATTTGATTTTTTTCACAATTTTTAATCATTTGTCTAGGATTTGGAGGATTCATTCTCTGAAATACTATTACTCTTATAGATGGTAATAGATGTTACTATCAATATAAGATGCCATAGTTGTATACAAATAGCATCCTTACTGGTATACAAACATTATCATTTTCATTTTTGTTCTTCTAACAATATTCTCCTGAGATTTTGATTAAATTAATATACTATATTCTCTTTGAAGCATTCTAATTCCTATCTCACCCTAAATTTTTCTAAAACTATAACTTGGGCTTGGCAAAACATTTTTCAGTTTTTATACAGATACTAATTTACAGGGTCTGGCACAAATAACATCCCGTTTTATTGCAAAATCTTTTATTACAGAATCATAAACAAGTAATTCTGTAACATAACAATATCATACTCAAGCACACTGTATCATATATATATATATATATATATATATATTTTAGACAGAGGAGAAGGGAGGGAGAAAGAGGAAAGAAACATCAATGCGTGGTTGCCTCTCGCAAATCCCCAACTAGGGATCTGGCCCGCAACCCAGGCATGTGCCCTGACTGGGAATCAAACCAGCCACCCTTTGGTTCCCAGGCCTGCACTCAATCCACTGAGCTACACCAGCCAGGGCCATATCATATTTTAAGTGAAATTTTCAAATTAAAACTATAAGTTATTATACACATATTATTACGCTACCAACCACACTCAAAGCAAGCCTTACTTCTTCCAGACCCTGTAGATAGCATCTCTCCATGGATCCCTCAGTGTCCAGAATCTGGAGTTAGACAGGGTTTGAAATAACAGTTCAGCTACTAGACAAGGCCCTTAATCTCTGTGTGTTAGAGTCTTCATTTTCTCAGTCTATAACTTGGAGGTGACAGTGGTGGGGGGAGAGGGAGGAAGGAAAGAAGAGAACAGTGTCCCTCCTCATGCAGACACCACATGCAATTTTTAAATTTTATCATGGTTCCCAAATTATCATGTTCTGGATGGAAGATGAAATCTCTAAATCATGGCTGTGCAACTTAAGTGAGATAGAACTCAATCAAATATTTTTATTTTAATTTACTTTCTATCAGTGGTAACACTCTGTTTTTTTGTTTGTTTTTGCTTTGTTTTGTTATTTCAATTTTCATATTATGTCTCCTCTCTGTAACAAGAAATGACATGGAGGCGGGCAGAGGGGAAAGAGAAATGGGGACATCTATAATAGTCAACAGTAAAAATAAAGAAAAAATTAATTTGAAAAATGAAATGACAGAATTTCTAAGTTGGCTGAGCAAGGAGAACAGTGGTAACATAATTATTTTGCCTAGGTTAGAAAGGAAATTACTTTCGGAGTTATAAGCTTTTTCTCTTATTACATATACTAATTTAACAATTACTATTTACCAGGTAGTGTGGGACTCACACCTTTGTACATACAAGATTTTATTTAGTCTTGCTTTTTGCAGTGATCTCCTTTGTTTTAGGGTAAAGGGCTGCTGATGAGGGGGATTTAATAAAGGAAAGTGAAGGCTTAGGCAGAAAAGTGACGGGCAGGAACCTGGTGTGGGTTAGACAGGCATTAGTATGCCTCTCAGCTGACTCCCTGGAAACTCACTTTGGTAAGCTATTCATAGGTTTTGAAATTGAAAACCTATTTTAACTACTGTTCTTAAGTATAGGCTTCTGATTGCAGAACGAGGTGCATTTTAATCATCTTTCTTCTTCAAGGCAGGCAAGAAAAGAATTCTATTAATCCAGCAGAGGGTTAACACAGTAGCCTGGTCTGAGCAGCAGGGAAGGAGGAGGATTGGTGAACACAGTCCTAGGCCCAAAAGTGTCCTTGCACTGAGACACTCCTGGTTTAAGTCAGGTACCCTTTCATGGGTGACTCTTCCTCACCATTAGCCTGCCCTTACTCCTGGAAGATATGTTTCTATCAGGGTCAAGGAGTTGACACTCATGCCACTTTCTACCTAACTGTGAATGCTATTAAGAGGAGGCTCAGGTATTACTTTTTGTGCATCTCTGTATCTCCCATAGGGAGTGCACTCTGCAAACCTTTGTGAAAAGGAAATGCCAGGTGCCCTTCATTTAGTCAGTTGAGCAAATATTTATTCAGTGCATGTAATGAATCAGATGTCATTCTTCATGTTATCTTGCATTGGTGAACAACATAAACAGCCCCTGTCCTCATAAGCTTATGTTCTAGTGGAATTCATGGCAATGAATTAAAAATAAAATTGGAACAAGAATTATTTTTGTTTGGAGAGATAAGGCCTATAAATGGCAAAACTCTTAGAGGGCATGCATCTATCTAGAAAAATTGAGTACTTAGTAGGTGCATGAAATTCATGTGGGGCAAAAGTAGATTTATAGTTGTTTGTATAAAAGATCATACAATAATTAATAAGTAATACAAGAATAAACTCTGTGTTTTGTGTACTCAAGACTGTAAACCTACTTTTACCAGCTCCTATATGTGCCAACACCAGTCAATAGTAATTATTGATAATATTTAACTTCTTATTTGTTTGTGTTTTTCCCCATTAGCTATGGCTTTTGCACATACTTCAAAATTCTGCAGATATGACATCTAATAACTCTTCTCGGAAAGTGACTCCTCCTGCACTGTTTTCCATATCTGGTTTTCAGAGATCACATCCATGGAATTTACTACCACATGTACATGGCTGGCTTCCTATGACATTATGGGCCCTTGAAGGCCAAGGACTATTCTGTGTGTGTTGAATGAAGCAGGTCCTTAAGTTTAATATTCTATAACTAGATTAACTGGGCCAAGTGAAATAGAATCAAATACAACCTTAATAAGTGTTTCAAGAAGAGCTATTAAAAGGATGTAAAGTGGCAACTAGTTGTGAAATTAAAAAAAATTAAGTTATTGAATTTGAAATAAGAGAAAGTGAGAAGATGCATTGTGTGCAATTTAGTGGTCATTCTTACCAAGATCAGCAGAACTGTAATGAATCTATGGTTCTTATTTTGAAAAAAGTTTTATATTATTATGTTCAGAATTGCTTAAATAGATTTTGAAAGAAAGGGAAAAATCACATTTGTATTTCAGCTAAGTAGGGTTAGGAGTGACCCTGAGTTAGGAGTGTTTCTGATGTTTTGTGTGTATGTGTGTGAATGTGAAGAAAGCAAGATGATAGCAAATACAGTGACACATACATGTCTTGCCCTCTCAGAAAAAGCCATAACCATTGGCCATAGAAGAAACTTTGCTTTTCCTTCTCTGACTGTAAGTTGGTCCTTAGTCCCATCCAGGACACCAGGAACTCAGCTGCGCACATTGGTGGAGAAGGTATTGGGGCAGCAGTGTGTCCGGATCTCATGTAGCATAACTGGCCTGGTGTCTGTACCAGTGACTCACCCAGTGGTGCTGGAAGGGCCAGGAAAGGGCCTAAAGCTCTAGAATATTGAACGATTTCCAAGAACAAACAGAAAGCAGAAGTTCAGAGCATTTTTGATAGTTTTGAACATTTACCAGATAACTGTTAGAGGGGATGTGGAGAAAAGGGAACCCTACTGCACTGTTGGTGGGAATGCAGACTTGTGGGGATTCTTTCCACATGCGTGAAAACACGCAGTCTGGGAATCACGCGTGTCAGCGCAGCTCCGCATGATTCCCGTGTAGGCAAGTGTGGATCATGTCTGTGGAATGGAAATTCTCTAATAGGAATTTGGCAAAGATGTATCTTAAAAAATTCTGGCTTGCTGTGCCCTGCATATTACATTACCTTGGTCCTATCTGCCACCGGACCTGAATTTACATCCTAATGATGTAAATTCATTAGGATGTAAATTCAGGTAGCCTGAATTACTCATTAGCCCTGCTATGAGTAATCCTACCCCTGTTCTGCTTAATCCCATGAATAATCAATCCAATGTAAATTTGCCCTAAGCCTCTAATAAAAACCCTGGCTGGGCAAGCCACGAGGCCTTTTCCTGAGATGGGAGGAATTGGTCACGTGGCCCCAGTCTCTCTTTCCCCGCGTGTCTCAGTATGAGATTCATACACGAATCGGGTTGCCGTCACCCACGGGTATCAGCAGTTACGAAACCCCCACGGCACAGACTGGTGCAACCACTGTGGAAAACAGTTTGGAATTTCCTCAGAAAAACAGAAATGGAACTGCCTTTCGACCCAGCAATTCCCCTACTGGGATTATACCCTAAGAGCCCTGAAAATCCAATTTAGAAGAACCTATGCACTCCAATGTTCATAACAGCACAATTCACAATAGCCAAGTGCTGGAAACAACCTAAGTGCCCATCTACAAATGAATGGATCAAGAAACTATGGTACATTTACACAATGGAATTCTACACAGCAGAGAGGAAGAAGGAGCTTATACCCTTTGCAACAGCATGGATGGAACTGGAGAGCGTTATGCTAAGTGAAATAAGCAGGGTGGTGGGGGACAAATACCACATGATCTCACCTTTAACTTGAACATAATCAACGAAAGCCAAAAGCAAGCAAAACTTAACCAGAGACATTGAAATTAAGAATAATCTAACAATAGCCAGGGGGAGGGGGGAAGGGACAATGGGGAGAAGGGTTTTCAGGAACCACTATAGAGGACACATGGACAGAACCAAGGGTGGGGAGGGAGGCAAGGAAGAGAGGTGGGATTGGAGGGGGAGGGGAGGGGAGAGTATGCAGACAACTGTAATTGAACAACAATAAAGTTTAAAAAAAAAGAAAACAGTGGTACAACTCTGGCTCGGCCATAAGAATGCAGAATAATTATAAAGAAGGAGCAAAATCAGAACTTTCTTGCTATTTTGTTTTGTGCAATCATTTCCCACGGGCCAGATTCTATTAATAAATGATATACTCAATAGTTATACAAACATCTAATAGAATATATTTAAATGTTTTTGGTTTTTTATCTTTTTCCCCTCTTTTTTTATTGTTGTTCAAGTATCATTGTCTCCATTTTCCATACCTAATAGAATATATTTAAATGTTAAAAATTCAAATTTCCCTCAAAGTGTTTTTCAACCTATTCTTTCTTATCAATATGATTTTTCCTGAAGTCTGTGTGAATAAAATCATTAAAAGGGTAAAAAAAAAATCCTTACTTGGAAAACTAGTACAAAAAAAAAGTCCTTTCTTGGAAAACTAATACAAAAAAAAAAAAAAGTAAGGACTTCTGCCCTGGCTGGAGTGGCTCAGTGGTTAGAGCATCATCCTGTAACCAAAGGGTTATGGGTTTGATTCCCAGTCAGGGCACATACCTAGGTTGTGGGTTCATCCTAAGTCTGGGCATGGGCGCAGACACGTGCCACCCCAGTCCAGATGCGGATACCCCATCTTGGTGCATACAAAGGCAACCAATTGGTCCTTCTCTTGCATTGATGTTTCTCTTTTTCCCTTCCTCCTTCTCTCTAAAAAAGCAAATAAAAATATCCTCAGGTGAGGATAAAAAAAGTACGGATTTCTTTCAGTTGACACAGTAGGTGGTTATTTTTGTCTGTGTGTGAAAGAATGTCTGATCAACTGTGGCTGTTACAGTTCTCTGTGTTGTGACTGAGTTTAGAACATTTTCCTACAACTGGAAGGCATTTGTTGATTAAACATGTTTCCACAAATAGGAATTCATATGGTGGGAGGAAAGTTTTCCATGGATCAACCTCTGTTAATGTTGAGAAAATACCTGCCAAGTTTTTTGATGTCTTTTAGAAGATTGATCTTCATTAATCACAAGCACATTCAGACTCCTGCAGTTAGGGTGGACAAGTTATATTTCCAGCCTTTACCTTCCTTTACATTTTTCATTCTTCTACACAGAAATGGTGATGGACAGGAGAAAAACGCGCTACAAACAGCACTTGTCTTACAATCAGGAGAGGGAGGTTCCTGTCTTAAGCTCTTAGCTGTAGACTGTTGGGCATGTTGTCTAACTCCAGTATGGCCCTGTTTTATCATCTGTGAAATGAAATTATTTTGTGCTCAAATAGTTGACATTGAAGCCCTTTCACCTCTAAAATACTGGTTATATTAGAGGAACTACAAACAGGTCTTTTGAGAGTACTTAATAAATATTCATTATCACTGGCAGCAATTTTTGTAAGGGATTTCTCTGAAAACAAAATGAAGGTTGTGGCCAAGTGGAAGAAGTGGATCCAATAACTCCTTAACAGCCTCTGTGAATGGATTGACTCTTCTAGGGACTTTTACAGGCTCAGCATGAGTCTTAGTCACTGAATGGTGGACTTAGCTCCAGCAGTTGTTGGCGGACCTTGAAGGGCCCAGCAGGAGTTCCTGACTACACACTAACAGTGAACCTTTGTATTTCTCTGTTATTGCAGGAACTCAGGGAAGCAGCAGGGTTGGGAGTGGGGTGCAGAGAGAAGCCTGAAGTCAGCCAGAAATACTAAACAGACACTAATTTCATCAGAAATGTTGTTCCCAGTTCTCTTCTTGCCTTAATTCTTGGAGATAGCATTATGGGAAGGGAGAGAATCTCAGTTACATCAGAGATAGGCATGACATCAGACAGGATGTGGAGTGAAGGTTTGTTAAACTATGTGAAAGCTTTGTGTATGTACATGATTTAATTAACACTCTAACAGCAGAACCAAAATAACCAGAGTTAATATAGGTGTCCCCAAGAGTTACTAGCTTTTATTCAAAAGCTCTTTTTATGGTTGAGTTGTATATTGTTTAATATTTAAGGTTTGACTTAGCTACTTTAAATAAATCCAGCCATCTATGATCTTTTAACACTCTATTCAAGGTAATAAAAACATTTAGAAATCTGCCAGCTTCAGGTTACTATCCTCTTTAAGTTTTACTTTTTATTAAATCCAGCAGGTCATTTTCAGATTTTTAGTACCAATAAAATAAGTGGAAACTAAACTACAATGTTTAGATTCACTTTCTAATAGTGAAAGTGAATTACTTAGATTCCCTTTTATAGATTCACTTTCTGAGATGGTTTTTACATTTCATTTTGAGTTTCCATCCTGAAAGAGTTGAACAATTTAACAAACATTTCTGAAAATTGTACTACTTGCTGAAGCTCTGTTTAAGCCCTGGGGATTAAAAGATGCTTCAACCACACACCCATCTGGGGAAATACCTTGGTTACCTGGGGAGTTTTTCATTAAAGGAGATTATTTTAGAATGATGTAGTAAGTGACAAAAATTATTCGCTTGGCCTGACTTTAGTCAGGTTCCTGAACCTTCCCCTGTGCCCATTTGTCACTTCCTTATAAAATACAATTTTAACAGGAACTCTGCTGAGTCAGTTTAACTAGAATGCCCGTACCTGTATACCTGACCAGGTAATTCTTCCTTCATTATCTGTCAGGTGATGTCTGGTCCCTTGGCCTGTCTTCAGTCAGAATCCTGTTAGATCACATACCTGATGTCCTACTTGCAATTTGCTCATGCTACGTTCAGGATTGAGCCCAGTTCTGCACTGGGGTCTCACTCCCCTCTGGCAATAGTTCAGAATAAAATCTGCCTTTTACTGTCATTCAGCTCTGGTTTTTCCTTGACGTAAGTGAGAAAGTAAAGGAAGGGCTGGGGATGCAAAATTCAGAAATCTAGAAAACAGATCCCTCTGGGTCACTGCTGGTTTGTTATGTCTGGAAGTGCCCTATTTCCCACCTTCCCAGACACTGGCGGTCCCCATCCAGATCTCTACCTAAGGCTCTGGAAACTGCTTTTTCAGTGTTGATGTTTTGTCCATGGTGCAGGTGCTTTGTTGCATGGGCATGGGCTGCAAGACCAGGGACTGTATAGGTCACTGGGATGTCAGAGACTTGTGATGGCACAGATTGCTGCTGGGCCCTGGAAGTCTTCAGTAGCACCAATGACAATGGCTGCTCCTAGCCTGAGGCTGTGCTGGTGTAATGGCCAATTTTTAGAATTGTAACTGTGGGTGTATGAAAGTCGAGATTAGGTTCAGAAACAAGTTTATTATATTCTAAATGTCCTGGATTTCTTTTTCTAAGGTGGGAAAAAAAGGTCAGAATTCTACCCCTGACAAGACTTTATTTTAAAAAGAAAACAAAGCCTAAGGTCACATGATCACACATTTAGATAATTTGATGTTGGAGGCTTTTATAGAAAGTCCAGTTGACCTTTTTTTTAATTTTGGAAAGAAAAAGCATCAGTCCATTTATCAATTTAGCAGAAAAGATTGATTCTTATTGCACACAGGCTAATTGTAATCATATCGTTTCTACAAATACAAACATATCCCTTTGATAAGAAAATGATACAAGTATTTTTCTATTTTTTAAGATTTTATTTATTTACTTTTAGAGAGAGGGGAAGGGAGGGAGAAAGAGAGGGAGAGAAACATCAATGTGTGGTTGCCTCTTATGTGCCCTCTACTGGAGACCTGGCCTACAACCCAGGCATGTGCCCTGGGAATAGAACTAGCAACCCCTTGCTTTGCAGGCTGGCACTCAATCCAATGAGACATGCCAGCCAAGGCATTTTTCTATTATTTGTAAGTATTTAGACAGTTATTAGTTACAAGCTGACTTAGAAAATGAACATTCAACTATATAAGATAGAATTGGTGGAGGAAGAATAAAGGGTTAAAAATACTGCCTAGGAAATTCAGCAGCTGCAAATAGGAGACAGGCTGTTTTAATAAGATCAGGGACACAAGTGCAGAGACATTATACAGATAAGCTGGGACAACCTTGAAGTTCAACCAAGTGGAGAGATAAAAATGACCTCTGAACAAATGAAAAGATAGGGCAGGAGAAAATGAAACGGGCATTAGCAGAAAAGTCCCCTGAAGCCACAACTGCAGAAATTGCTAAGTGATTGGATCCCACCCTTTTCCAAAAAGGACAACAACCCACACTACATGCAGCAACAGTGGAAAAATTGGTCCCACTCAACTACCCCTTGGTACATCTGAGTGTGGAAGAGTTCTGTGTTTGAGGCACTGTACAAAAATTCCAAAAATTAACCCTTCTCTTCTTGCTCATTTTTTGGCAACTAAGTATCTACTATTTTTAACTCCCATGGATGTATCAAGTCTTTATTTACAATAAATGCTATTACAGGGAAACTCTGTTCTGTTAGAGAAAAACTTTGCTTTTAGCTGTGAAAAATCCCTTTTGGTTCAAATTCAACCTCTTCAAGGGACCCAGACAAATCACAGAATCTTAGCAAAGCCAAAGCCCTCTTTTCTGACTATAACTTATGGGTGTGTGTGTGTGTGTGTGTGTGTGAGAATTATTTCCCCTAATTTTTTACATAAATATTTTTATTATAGAATAGATATAGATTTGTATAAAAGTTGTGATGATAATCAAATAGTTCCCATGTTCTCTAGAACAACGTTCTCTTGTTATTAACATCTTATGTTATGTTTGTCACAGGTAAGGGTCCAAGATTCATACATTATTATTAACTAAAGCGCATAGTTTAATCAGATGTACTCGGTTTATACCTTGCCATTTTCTGTTTTTGGATCCCTTCCAGGACACCACACACCACTTAGTTGTCACGTTTCCTTGGGTTCCTCTCTACTGTGGTGACAATTTCTCAGATTTTTCTGGATTTTGATGACTTTGACAGTTCAATTGTCTCAGTGAGATGTTTTTATGGAATGCCTCTTAATTGGTATTTACCTAATGTTTTTCTCATGAGGAGACTGGATTTAAATGCTCATCACATCATATCAAGAGCAGTTACTGTCCACATGAGTAATAATTGTTGATGTTGACCTTGATCACGTGGCTGAGATGGTGTTTCGGGGTTCTGCACCGTGAGATTACCTGTCCATCCCCATATTGTGCTCATTGTAAAGAAGTTACCACACAGTCCACACTTCATAAGTGAGAGTTAAGTGCTGCCTGCAGGAAAATGCCTATTTTATTTTTTTTTAGAGAGAGGTGAAGGGAGGGAGAAAGAGCAATGTACGGTTGCCTCTCACATGGCCCTCATTGGGGACCTGGCCCACAACCCAGGCATGTGCCCCGACTGGGAATTGAACCGGGACCCTCTGGTTCCCAGCCCGTGCTCAATCCACTGAGCTACACCAGCTGGGCCTGAAAATGCCTATTTTATAAGGGATATTGTGAAAACTAGATGTATATAAAACTAAATGAATATAAAAGGCTTGTATTGTTTAAATACGTATTATTAGTGATAATCATAATAACAAGACTTTCAGATGCAAGTTGAGTGTGCATATAATCAGCATATCTGCAAATAACTGACAGCTCTATATAAAATGTGCAGGGAGTAGATGCAGAGGAAACAAAATAGAATTTCAATTAGGGATGCAACCATCTTCCTAAAGAATTGCCCTATCCAGAATAAAATCTGCCTTTTACTGTCATTCAGCTCTGGTTTTTCCTTGACGTAAGTGAGAAAGTAAAGGAAGGGCTGGGGATGCAAAATTCAGAAATCTAGAAAACAGATCCCTCTGGGTCACTGCTTATTTACAAGTGTTTGAACTAGTACACAGAAGTGCTCATTTATCTTCAAATCCACTACTCAGTTAGTGAATGCTTTTTGTAAATCTGGCTGTCTTAAACCAGATAAATCAAGTTACCTAATTTACATGATCTTTTTCTTAACTCAGATTTACAGATCCTCCCTTTATAATCAGTCAACTTTTCAGGGTGAACTAGAGTGATATGGAAATAAGGAGAGAAAGCAATCCATTGTGATTTTTTTTTAAAGATTTTATTATATTTATTTTTAGAGAGAGGGGGAGGGAGGGAGAAAGAGAGAGAAAAACATCAATGTACGGTTGCCTCTCACATGGCCCTCACTGGGGACCCGGCCCGCAACCCAGGCATGTGCCCTGACTGGGAATCGAACCTGGACCACTTGGTTCGCAGCCCGCGCTCAATCCACTGAGCTACACCAGCCAGGGCCAATTGTGATTTTTTTAAGTATGCCCATTGGGTATGGAAAAAAAATAACATGAATTAAAAGCTATTCTTGTACAGCAAGAATGAGTGACTGCAGCATCTTAAGGAGTGTATATAGCTGAAACTTTACTTGCAAGTAAGTACCTATGAAAAATTGCTTTTGGTGCAGAAGCATACTCAATGTTAATTCAACAAAAACTATACAAAGTATTTAGGAAAAAGTCACATTGGTAATTCATTGTTTATTTAAGACACTAAGGAAAATAAAATGGCCATAAAGTACTGGTAATATGCTTTGGGGGAAAAATGTAATGACTGGAAAACACAACAACAAAAGTCAAAATTGTAGGTTGTCAATACCGAGAAATGGAAGTTGGGTGAACCAGCCACTAAATACCTTTAAAGACAGTAAAGTAAAAAGTAAAAAACAAAGTCTATATTTGTATTCATTTATTATTTTACATGGAGATATAGGTAGTAAATCACCAGTAAAATCAGTGGTACATACCATTTTTCAAGTGTTTTAGTTCAGTGATTTTCAGCAACCAACTTAGAGCCTGGGAATTACAAGTTTGTGACAAAGCCATGGTTGGTTTGGAAATTCAATGTCAGTTATTCTGAGGCTAATGGAGAATTTCTTAAAATCAAAAATGATTGTCCTGCATAATCCTTCAAAGGAAGCAAGAGGTGGTGTGAAGAGTGATTAGCTGTGTGACTTTCAACAAGTCACTTACCCACTCTGTGCCTGTTTTGTATATTTATGAAGTGCCCAGTACATGGTAGGGGCTCAGTGAAGAGAATCTGTTCTTGGAATTTTTGTTTGATGCTGACTACTGGTTTGGGTGTCTTCTATTTCATATGTCTTCTTTATTGTTATTATTAATGTTTGTTCTTATTTATTTGTAACTCTTAGAAAATCTCATTATTGACTGGACTCAAGGTAGAATCTCTCTCTTGGCAATCTTTTCGGCATTTTTCTTTGGCTTCTTTCATTCTCCTAGCCAAAAGTTTAGCATATTCTTTAGCCCCTTCCTTGTTTTTCTTAGTACGTTGTTTTTTCAGAGCAATACTCTGACATTTGTGTTGCAAGACATGTGGAGTAACAAGACACTGAATCATGGGTGTTTTGGTCCTAGGTTTCTTACCTTCTCTCTTTAGGGGCTTTCTTGCAATATAATGGCAGACATCATCTCCTTTAGAGAGATTGAAAAGTTTGTGGATTCTGCTAGTTTTTTGGAGCCCCAGGAGATGAGACACATTGGTATCAAGTAAAACTAGGGATATCTTCTCCCCGCTCTTTTTTTTACAATGACCAAGTTGAGAACACTGAGATTGGCATCCACAATGCAACCTCAAACAGATTTGCACTTTCTCTAGTCCTCCTGGATCTATATAACAGGAATGCCCCTTACTCAGCATCAGGGGGGACATTTCCATGGGTCACAACATCCTACTTTGTGGAGAAACATTGTTTGTCATTCCAACAGCTGGTTCAAACCACATAACCCTTCCATTCTTCATCCAGAGCATCAGCAGCAACTTATCTGGCCATACACGTCTCATAAAAGGTACAGAGTTTGAGAGCGCGGGCTGGAAACCACAGGGTCCCGGTTCGATTCCCAGTCAGGGCACATGCCTAGGTTGCAGGCCAGGGCCCCTTGAGGGCCATGTGAGAGGCAATCATACATTGCTGTTTCTCTCCCTCTCTGTCTCCCTCCCTTCCCCTCTCTCTATAAATAAAAATAAAATCTTAAAAAAAAAAAGTACAGAGTTTGAGTTCATCATCCATTTCAATGAGTTTCTGGCAGCCAGTGTCTGGGAACGAGATGTTTAGCTTCATCCTGAAGCAACTAACTGCCTCTGAGGTGCCACAAAAAACAGCCATACATCTTTAGAAAAAGAAATGAAAAATGATTTTCTCCTATTTTGAGAAAATAAATATTAAAAATGGCTGGATTTCTCAGGCTAGAAGCACACACCACTTAGGGAAATTAAGGTTAGAATTGCATAATCAATTATGTTGCTTTGACAAAGCTGAGTATTTAGGTTGGATATTCTGAATGAACTTGTAAGTTCATTTAATTGTTATTTCCTAAAAAATGTTTTGAGAGTACAATTAAAAATTCTGAAAGACAATGTGAAGTGTGATTTACATTCCTGCAGTTCTGTTAAATTTTGTTAAATGCATCATTTTCTCCATTAAAAAGCAGAAAAATACTTGTTTCTGAAATTTTCTTAGTAAAAATGATTTTTAAGTACATTTTACCTAGATCTTGAAGTTAGATTTTGGAGGTTTATTCATTCTTTATGTTAAACAGATAGAATATTGGTTTGTTTCCATGGAGCTGGGAAAATAGTTCAAAGAGTTGAGTAAAATGCAGTTGTATTTGAAAGCTGACTCTAGAAAGGGAAATATTTCTATTAACTGTTGTGATGGAGAAATCAGTGGGAAGCCATAATTATACATCAGGATAATGGGCATCCTGCTAGAATCAGTATTTGTGTGTTTGGTGGGGGGCAGGCTGTGTACCCCAGGAAAATCCCAGGTGTCAGGGTCCTAGACCTAGAGGTAGGTAAATGACACCAAAAATCACAGGCACCAAGGGCTGCCTTGATAAAATTCAGGAAGTTCTCATTGACACTCTTAACATGTTTTGTATGAATTTTCACAGGTGAGATATGTTATTTATTTACCAACTGCACATTCACATGTTTTATAGTTGGTTGTCATGGATGCTGTGATCACTACCCTACAAAACAACCAATTTAATAGCTGAGCTGCCTTCAGACCCTCCCAAAAGAAAACAAGTTGAATCCGAAAAAAAAAAAATGCAATTGCTTATAAGTGACTAAGTGGTTTCAAAGTGAAAGTAGTATCACATTTAAACTTTTGGATATAAAAGGAATTTTTAATTTTCCTAATATTAGCACTTTAATAGAGTATTTAGAGTGATTTTCATATGCTGGCATTGTGTCACATGCTTGAACTTGAAAACTAAGAAAGACATGACAGTCTATCTCAAGGAAAATTGTATAATCTTGTGTAGTATGTTCTGTATAGTAGAGAGTTGTATAGAGCTCTGCAAAGTTCCTGATTAGGAAGCCACTAAGTATTAACGATAACTGAAGTTGGACATGCATAGGAATTTGTGAGGCAGAAATGGAGTATTTCGGCCACTGAAACATATGTTCAAGCAAAGATATTAAGACATGAAATAATTTAGGAATTGGGCTAGGCCTTTTCAACAGCTATTTTGAATGCAAGGGAGATAGAAGCAGCTGAGAGAAAGGTAAGATGGTTAGAAAGAGAAATGTTTGCTTTTATGCCTAGACTGTAAGAATATGTGCAAATACTGCCAAAATAAATCAAGTAAAATATTTTAGAAGCATTATATTTAATTTACTTGAACACTTGAGTGCTTGTAGAAAAGTGGAGAAAATCTCTACATCTGCTTCCTAGCTGAGCCCACTTGCTTTGGAATATTAGAAACACACGTTGTTGGACAGAGACAGGGTTTCATCTTTATGCCAACATTTTGGTTTCTTTCCTCGTAGAGTTTCCTACCCTCCCAGCCCTGACTCTGGTGTTAGGTCCTACAACTACCAGGGTTCTTGCTTCCTTTCCCGTTAAAGTCACTATTGGCAGGAGGAACCAGTGCTCAAGGGGAAGGACATTCCCTTTGTCACACAATGGAATGTGGCTTCTGCTCCTGGCTCAGTTCAAATCAAAGGCCCTCTTGACAGAATGTTGACTCCTACCTTAGGAGTCAGGAAGATGATATTCTCTTTAAGATTAGGAGACACCTCTCTGTTCCAGGCTGGGGACAGGGTGTGAGCCTGATTTTATTGTCCCTGCATCTCAGCTCTGCTCAGGTCACCACCCATTCAGACAGACTCTGCTGGCCCTAAAGGCTTGTTACAGAGCACTGATTATGTCCTGTCTGTTACTAATACGCCTCTTTCTTGTCAGGGCAACTGTGCACTCTTTTTTCCAGGATGGGGTTACAAGCTCCAGGTATCATTGAAGAACTATAAATTTCCACGAGCCCCAGACAGCTAATTTAAAGAGCTGTGTTGGTGATAGGCTTTTAAAAAAATGATTGAATATGAGATTTTCCCCAAAATCATAACAAGTAGGACTTCAGATTCAGTTTAATTAAAAAATTCTTTTAAGTCCTATTTATTGGCCATAGTAATATTAACTATACTGTGAAGGGAAACACACTAAAAAATTAATTTTAACCGTGTCCAATCCAGCTCCAGCAACAAGTTCTTTCCACCAGCTTCTGCCTAGAGGCCAGCTCCTTTTCCTTGTCCATGATTAGGCAAGTCCTGCTGTGTTTATTGTGATGAGCAGACAGATCACTGTCCTTAGAAACCCTGAATCGGAATACCGGAAGTGCTGGGAGCCCTGGCTTTACCTGGCAGGTTCTAAGTGGACTGCCTCTGGGAGAGTGGGAGAGGGAGTGTCTCTGATGGTGACCTTAGCTCTCTCACCTCTGTCTGGTACACTCCTGAACTTTTCTTTACATTTTCTATTTATTGCTTCTGATGCTTTTGGGAATGCTCCATAAGCTGTATTGCATCTCACTCATCCATTTTCCCCCCAAACCTTTCTGCTCCTCAGCCAATATGCTCAGTTTATAATTTACACAGTCATATTTTGTGCGCCCAGTATCTCCATTTGGACTTTTTGTCATGTCTTCTGATGCCTGCTCAGATATTCAAATTTTCTCTTATCTCTTTTATGGTATTTAATACATCTACTTTAAACATTTTTCCTGCCAGGGTCCATTAATTGTGCATCATGTGGTGTAGATGGTTGGTATGTTGTCTTTTACAGAAGTTGTGCTATAGGTGGGTACAGTCTCTACAGATGATCAGATAATAAAACCCCAGCCTGTGTCTCCCAGTCTTTGGGAGTCATGTGTGTCCCTGTGTGTCAGTGTCTTTGTGTGAGTGTGTGCCTGTGTGTCTGTGTGTGGTTGTGTGTCTGTATTAGTGTATGTGAGTACTTGTGTCTGTGTGTGAGTGTATGAGTGTCTGTGTGTCTGTCTATATGTGTGATGCCTTGGGAAGGGGGAGTAAATGTTATAATCTGGGGACATGTGTGAAATATCTATGCCTGGCTCCCCTCCTATCGTCCCTGCAGTTCTGGTCTGACATGAGGCCCAAGCTTCAGATTTTTCAGAGCTGCCTTGGAAAAGTCAGTGTGCATCCAGGTTTGAGAACCTCACAATTGTCACCATCCTGGTGAGAAATGGCAGTGGGAGGAAATGCTTGGGGACAGCTGGGCACCCCTGTCTGTCATGTGCTCCAAGACTTCATTACTGCACCTGGGATGGCAATGAAGTTATTAAGGACCTGCCCAGGGAAATGTGGGGAGAGGGACCAATTGGTGTACCAAGAGGCCACCCCATGCCATGACCATGGACTAGCCTCTTTGAGGCACGGCTCCAGGAGGAGTAGTTGCCCAGGCTTCCCTACATTTCCTTAGTCTCCCTCCTTGGTTCATACACTCCTGGATCTCCTTGATTGGCCAAAAGGGCCGGGAATGCACAGGAATATAAAGTGCCACGTAGCAGATACTTGCAGAGCATGTGCATCGTCTCTTCAGACCTCCTGGGTACCTTGTCATCTGTTATTGAAAATAATATAACCATAAAATTTTGTATTGTTTAGTTATAAAATTCTTAGAATGACAAGATTAATATGCTTTATGGAAGGAAATATTCTTTAGTAATATTTATACTGGAAATACTCCAATATAATTTGCCAAGAACCTTTTAAAATTATTGTTCTCTGGGTATGTTTTACACATTTTGTGACAATTTAAGACAATCGTAGTGAATATACTGATGGTGGCCATTATGCCTTTGCAGTGTTTGTAGCTACTTAATAGTTATATTCTTCATTAGTTGATCGTTACTATTTCCTGTGGCCTCGGAAAGAACTGCCTTTTTTGATTTCCCATTTTATTCTATATTATTATAGTTTCAATAAAGTGCTACTCATCCTATTTTAACTCATATAAAATGAATAAATACACTCAGAGTGAGACTTAATTTGAGAAAGTCTGGTGCAATTTTGCACAATTTATTTTTTGAGTTCTGGGAAACGATGTTTGGCCTTTTTTTTTAAAGTATGTCAGATAGTTGAAGTTTCTGAATTTAAACAATCACTGGGAGTGATAGATGGTGACTTTAAATGGAAGAGGATCATGTCCTCAGATGCTATTTTCCTTCAACAGCATTCATAGGAGGAAGCATAATTTTTATTTTTTTGGAACCCATTACCTATTCCTTAACAGATACCATTCTGGCTCCGTCATACTTTTCTTTTATTCATTAAGGTGGAACTGGAACAGGCTCATGTGCATCACTAAGTGGATTTCTATAGAAATTGTCTTCATGCACAGGTGATCTGCTACTAAACTGAAATTTTATCTTCAACCTTCTTAATAGTTGATGTGACGTGGCTACACAAGGAATCTTGAAGGTGACTGATTGGTCACTCTTCTCATCATTGTGCCTGTGCTGTAGAAAGTGTATGTAGGTGCACGTTGCTGAATCAGAAATGACCCAATTATTTCCTGGATTCCATTTTCTAGATGTAACAAGTGGTTTATAAAAACATCTGGTCTACAATTTGACAGCACGTCTGAATAATAAATATTAAATTAGAATATCAAAATATATTCTTATAACTATGATCTTCCAAGTAAAATCTAGATATCATTATAATTTCCTTGCTATTTTTAAGCACCATGCCCTGAAATAAAGCAGGAACACTTCCCATAGGTACTTAATTAAAGTAGGTCACTGCAACACACTGTAATGTTTCTGTAATGCCTGTTTGCACAAGAAAATGTATTCATGTTATGGAATGTGAAATTTTTCAGTCAAACCTTCTACTAGGATAATGCCCATAAAGAAAATGAAATGTACCATTAAGTATAAAATATGTTCTTCCTGCGTTTTCTGCCATCTTGGAGCCTGCTGGGAACAGGACTTCAACAACAATGGATGGGTCTGGAAGGCTGTGGTCCAAGGCCACTTTTGCCAGCTATAAATGGAGTCTCTGGAAACAGGGAACACACAGCTCTTCTTAAAATTGAAGGTGTTTATGCTCAAGATGAAACTGAATTTTATCTAGGTGAGAGATGTGCTTATGTGTACAAAGCAAAGAATAACACAGTGACTCCTGATGGTAAACCAAACAAAACCAGAGTAATCTGGGGAAAGCTTGTGCTCATGGAGAAACAGTGGCTCATGGTTCATGCTAAATGCCAAAAACCTTCCTGTTAAGGCCATTGGACACAGATCTATGTAATGCTGTACCCTTCAAGGATTTAAACTTATTGAAAAGTAAATAAACAGCCCTGACTCATGTGGCTCAGTTGGTTGGGGCACATACTTAGGTTGTAGGTTCCATCCCTGGTCAAGATGCGGAGAGAAGCCAAGTGATGAATGTTTCTCTCACCTGTCTATGGTTCTCTTCCTCTCTTTCTCCCTCCTTCCTTCTCTCTAAAATAAGTAAATAAAATTTCCTTTAAAGTGTAAATAAAAAAATGTCGTTACTCAAAATGGCCAACTTACCCTCTAATTAGTCAAAATTTTGCCAAAGTAAATGTAAGTACTGTTTCAATCGGAATGGGAGTAGATTGCTTTGTCCAGGTGCTTATCAAAAGAATCCCTTAAATTGTAACTCAACTTTGACATCTTTTACTTTGGTTGTTTTCTAAGAGGCAGGAAGTAGAACAGAGGAGATTCAGGGAGGCAGCATGAGGTGACCCATACCACAGGATATTTACATGTTTTCTTCCTAAACTGTGCGGATATTGGTATCACACTGACTTTAAAATACTGGATTATTTGTCAGAGTGCTTTAAATACTCAAGATAGCCTATCTTTTCAATAAGGTTTACCCAATTTTATTTGAAACACTACTCAGGATATATTATCAAATCACCAGTTGCTTTTATGTTTGATCATCAACCTGCTACAAAATACATAATTTAAAGTGACTGTGTTGTCACTGTGGACTTCTTAGAAAAGCTGGGTTGAATTTTGTTCTCCTGTTAGCTCTACAAGTTTCATAAAATCCTGAAGTAATCAGTCTGCTTTTGACCCAAATTGATTAAGTTTCTCCTATCTAGAAAGACCGCCTTCCCCTTACATAAAAGCTATAAAAGAAGCCCTAACTAGTGTGGCTCAGGTGGTTGGAACATTGTCCTATAACCGAAAAGTTGTAGGTTCAAGTCCCAATCAGAGGACATACCTAGGTTGTGGATTCAGTTCTAGGTCCAGGCATGTATGATCAATCCTCTCTTGGGGTAAGTACAGCAGGCAACCAATCAGTACTTCTCTCTCACATCAGTGTTTTTCTCTCTCTCCTTTCCTCTATCTCTAAAAGCAGTGAAAAAATACCCTCGGGTTAAGATTAAATTTTTTTTAACACTGTAAAAAAAAGCCATCTCAGAGGACACTCAACCAGTCAGAACTCCACAGTTACTTTCCTGATGTAAGAATGATTCTTCCCAGTCTCAGGTCCTGGGCTTCATCATTTTGGTGACTCTGCTAGAGAACCTTCAGCTCTGTCCCATGCAGATGTGGTCTATGTGTTATTTTTGTGATCAGTCCAGGGAAATCTCATACTAGTCCAGCTGGTCCGTGGCGAAGCATTTCCCTACACTTACCCAGGGTGTGCCTGAGAGAGATGAGCTCAACTGTCAGATAGTGTAATTGTTGATTTTGGTGCCTCCTAGAAAATGCATCAGTAAGGCCCGAACTCAGAGCATCTGCTGTGCTGGGAATGCTCAAGATCATCTGTTTGTACTGTCCTTAGTCTCTGAACAGTGAGGAACTAGTGGTGAGGTTATAGGTCCTCAATGGTGAGGACCTTGCATGGTAAGAACTGTGATGTGGTATTATAGGTATATACCTATCGTTAGCCAGAAGAATTTCTATTCTAATACTTGTATATTGTGAGTCACATCTGTGAGGCCATAATTGGCAGGGTTGAGAGGAGAAAAGTCACATAAAACATGTCAAAGGAAGAATGAAGTTTTTTATTGAAAACTCAGGAAAGAAAAACAAAGTGAAAGTAAACTTGCCTGGGGCTCAATCACCATGTTTGGTGTGCTTGACTGAAGGAAAGAGAAGCTAAGAGGTATTCCTTGGGAGCTGAGGACGTGTGTTTGGATGTAGGTTTACTGACAGTCTTTGGAGCAACAGTCTTTGGAATGACAATCCTTTGTAGGGGACTGAATGATATGTGCTGAGACCCGGAGGGATAGTGATTGAGAGGCATAGCTATGTTCAAAATCTTTCTGGTCTGTAACTTTAATCATGTCAATGAAAGTCATAACAGTGAAGAGAAAGGTTCTAACAGTGTGGATAATAACCAGGACTGAGCAACACCACTTGGGTCCCAAGTCTGTGTCTGCCTTTTCCAACTGTGTTACTTTTAGCAGGATTCTTTGTGCTTTGTCTCACATTAGGATGTATAACATAGGGCTGTAGTTAGAATAAATTAAATTAATGAATATGGAAGTTTTACCAGAGGTTCGGGTACATAAAAATGCTCTTACATATTAGCTTAAAAAGGGAAAAAAAGATTTTCAGAGTAACTCTGATATATATTACAAAGGAAATGGGTCTGTTTTTTGCCATTTGGGCTTAAATTTCTCCTCTCCATATAGTTCTCAGAAACCTACCATCAGAGTTGATGTGGCTTTTATATTCAGGTCCACAAATGCTTTTCTTTTTTAAAAATTTAGTCTTTATTGTATTTTTCCATTACCATTTAGTCCCCTTATGCCCTCTTTCCCCCAGTAATCACCACACTGTTGTCTATGATCATGATTCCTTTTTCCTTTTTGCTCAATCCCTCCACACCTTAACTTCCCCCACAATAGCTGTTATCTTGCTCTCCAACTATGAATCTGTCTCCGTTTTCTTTGTTAGTTCAGTTTGTTTATTAGATTCCACATATGAGTGAAATCATATGGTATTCCTCTTTCTCTGACTGGCATATTTCAATTAGCATAATATTCTCCAGATTCATCCATACTGTTGCAAAGGATAAAAGTTTCTTTTTTTGTAGCCAAGTAGTATTCCATTGTGTAAATGTCTAATTTTCAATCACACTCAAGATCTTGTAAGTAATATAATATGTTTTTGTACATCTACAAAATAATAGCAATATTTTATGCTTTTGTGTTTTCCAATTTGTAAAAGTTTTTGAAAGAGATAAGGTGGGTATAGTCTACAGCTGAGAAGAATGCAATCCACATTTAGGATAGAGGCAGTGATAGCTTAGAGTGCTCAGCATCCTCAACTTAACTTTAAGGGTTCCTTATTAGGATTTTTCACTAAGTAAATTAGAAAAAAATCTCATTATTTTTACCTTTAATATAAAACAATTCTGGTAACTCATTTACTTTTGTGAATTCTTAAATCCCAGCTGTCCTTTGCCCATGAGTCTGTTCACCTCACTTTTCTGTAGCTCCTGTGGGTGAAGGGATGAACAAAATACACCTCTGCCTTCCTAAATCACAACAAACACAATGCCTAATATTTAATTAAAAATGAAGCCTTCACCAACATTCATGACCCAGGGAATATGCTCATTTTTCCATTCTAATGCTTATGGACAATGGACTTTCACTTTGGGGTGCCATTCTTTAAGCCTCTAGAAGGGTTGAGAGGAAGTTGACTGATTATTGAAAGGACTGAGAATCATATTCTGTTTTAAAAAGATTTTATTTATTTATTTTTAGAGAAAAAGAGGGAGAAAGAGAGGGAGAGAAACATCAATGTGTGGTTGCCTCTTGCTCACCCTCATCTGGGGACCTGGCCCATGATCCAGGTATGTGATCTGACTGGGAATTGAACTGACAACCCTTTGGTTCACAGGCTGGCACTCAATCCACCGAGCCACACCAGCCAGGGCTGAGAATCATATTCTTGAGAATGTGGAATCCAGAGAAACATGCTTGCAAGTGTATTAACTTTGGCTTCTGAGATCATAGGCCAATTTAATGTCAGATATTTAAAGATGTGTAGGTTTATCATCACTATTCAACCATATCAGTACAGTCAACCTAGGACAACTAGAAAAAGAATACTTGGGTAATATATGTTAACAAATAACACTCTTCTCTAAATCATTTTTTGAATGATGTGGAGATATGAGTATTAACTACTATCTACTAGCTGACCCAAGCAAGATTGAAGATTAGAATTTTCTAGACATGGTATTTAAACTGTGACTGTCCGTGGTCTTCTTTATTGTGACTTGTATTGCCCATGGTAGCATTTTTCTGTATTTACTATTTCAGAGTTCTTATTCTGCTTGAGAATGGATTCAGACCATCAGTTTCAGTGTGCATGAGGCATTCAGATTGGGAGTCCACCCTGCTGGGCAGGAGCCATATATATGTACCACTCAATAACAGGGCATTTCTGTGGTCCCTTCAACTCCACAGTTCTTGTGACCATGGTTTGGAGTGTTCCTCTGGGGCTGTGACAACTCAAGAGAAGTATATTTAACTTTATTGCAAAGTATCATTTCCTTAAAGTGATACTCTAACCTCTAACCACTCTAACCTTTCCCTGGAAGTGTCCAGAAAGGATATTGGTGCTACGGCAGGATGACTGTCAGGTTACTGTACATCCCTTCCAGGATGGGCAATGGTGGTTGCTCCCTCTGCCCAGAGTCCTGATCATGCCTGATGACTACTGCTTCTTTGTTAGTTACAGTTCTGTGTGACTTCTAAATGCAAGCCCCCCTAGCTATGAGAACTCAGTGATTTGGGGACCCATCCCTCCAAGGGCAGCTGCAGTCGTTGGGGTGTTAGATGCATGTACTATTTCTTTCCAGTGAGATACTGGCAACTTGAAAATGTCAAGAGGCAACTTGGACCAAGCCTGAGGGTAAAGACTTTGAGAGCAGCCAGACCTGTGTTCATTAGAAGCTGACCCTCAGGCGGCAGGCAGCTTGTAAAGTTGCAGTTGGTCTGTAGTTCTTTCAATGGAAAAAAGATAACCTGGGAGACAATTGGCAAGCAAAATTAGTCTCGTAGGTTGTTTCATGAGTATAAAAAGTGTCATGAAGAAGGGTAGCTTTTCCTTAGGCATGTTTCTTCTAGGTCAGAATGACTTATAATGAATTTTTTTTCCCCACATAGTACAGTACACTTCTCTAATGATAAGACTGTCCCTACAATCCTGCATCTTTTTCCCTGTTAAGTGTTGTTCAGACACATGACCAATTTCCTCACTTGCCAAATTCTTATGTTAATAAATGTTCACTTCTGAATTGTTAATGTGCTAGTTATTAAATATAATCTCTATGCAAGCAGGGACTTTTGTGTTATTTATTCTCTTGTGGCACTCAGAAGTCTGGCTGATGACAAGTCATCACTAGTCGTAGTAGATACTCAGAGAGTACATATGGCTGGGTGACTGACCTATTGAAGGAAAGAATAAATGAGAATGACTGATCCCAGCCAAAACACTGGCTCTCACAGAGTGGAGGGATGATGGCGTTTCTGTGCTGAAGGCAGTTGCCTTTGTCCTTACTTCACCATGAGGGTCCCTTACTGTTTGCACAACAGTGGAAAATATAGGAAAGTCCATATACATAAACTGCTCCTTCATTTTAAAAATATATTTCTCATTTATCCACTCATGAATTGAGACATGTGTTGAGCAGCTACAACATTTGAGTTGTTCCACTAAAACCAAGAAATGCAGTGTCTCCCATGTCCCTGTCCTTGGATGTTTGCTGGCCAGTGGTCAGGGAGTGATGTGGTATCCAGGGCACTAAGGAAACCTGTAGGGAAGGCATCAAAACCAACCAGAGAGTCATAGGTTTTCTGCAGGAGGTGATGAGCTGGCTGGCTTTAAAGTGAAAACTCCACAGCAGCTAGAAGGAGAGTGGTTGTTGCGGTACAGTGGGGCGGGTATTCAAGAAGAGAACTGTAAAGAATAGAGGGAAAAGGGCACAGTACATAGTTCACATGGATGAATATATCCATATCAGGAATGCCACTGTTTGTATGGTAGAAGGGGTAAATTGGCATTTCTTCCTCTTTGAGCATGGTAAACTCCCTAACTAGGTAATTTTATCCACTTCAAGGGATGTGCACATGTGTGTTCGGAATACAGGGGAAATTATTAAAAACAACCATTGGAGGACTATACCATTAGCTTCAAATTATTAAAAATGCAGAATCCATTTTCTGACCGTCTAATAACTTATATGTACAAAAGGTAATAAGAACCACATTTGAAAATTTAAAAGTATGGTTCTAAACAACTCAAAGACTAATAAAGTCAGGATGGAGACTATAAAATATACACTAGATGAAAACATAATTACTACATGTCAGTACATGTGGGATACTACTAAAGTAATATGTTAGAAGAAAACAAATTTATAGCCCAAATGTTACATTAGAAAATGTGAAAGTTCAAAATTTGTGAACTAAATCTCAAACTTAGAAGGTACAAAAGCATGCATTAATACATCCAAAGGATATGGGAGGAACGAAATAGTGATGAGTAGATAAAAAATTAATGAAGTATAAAAATAAGCCTATGACATGATAAACGTAAAGCACAATGGGTCTGGTTCTTTGAAAGGCTAATAGTAGTAGGCCAACCTCTGGAAAGATTAATAATTTACAAAGAGAAAGCTCTTATGCACTGGAAATAGAAGTGTAACTAATGGCTGTTACAGAGATTGAACCACTAGTAAAAGAATATCATGAACAAGTTTGTTCAGTGAGCTCAGAAAAACGGCTGGCTTAAACAATTCCTGGGTCACTGATGTGGCCTCATAGTTCATCTTTTACACCTAACTCTTAACCTCCTCTCAGGTCAGCAAGGAGAAAAGTTCACAAGACTCATCCTGATGCTCTTCTGCTCAAATCTCACCCCGATGCTCTTCTGCTCAAATATAAATTGCATGTTTTTTCCCACAGGTTGAAGGAGAAAGTATAACATCCTCAGTTTTTCCTGCAGGAGACACAGTCCTGCGCCCACCTGTCCATTATCATCTTACTCTGCTCTGTCTTTACTTTATGCTGTCCTGACATGCTGTTCTCTTATCCCTCTGTTCTGAATGTGCTCAGTGCCTTTCTGCCTTGGGCTTCCACCCATGATGTTTCCCTCCAGTGACACTTTACTACATTCCCTTGGACATTCTTACCCACCTCCGGATCTTAGCTCAATTTTGCTTCCTCCAGGAGATCTTTAGGCCTCATAATCCCAGATTTGGTGCCCTGGTCAGCCTTTGCATTACCCTGTGCTTTTCGTTGACAGGTCCCATCCCATGTAGGGTGATTCTATCAATATTATTTTATTATTCACTCATGTACATATGCATGTCATCATGGAGGAAGCGTGTCCGTTGAGATGACTGCTTTAACTCCCAGTATATGCTTCAATGTGAATTTTTAGTTTACTCCCTCATTCAGGAAAAATATGTGGATTGTGTACCTTATGTACTTGGTTTTCTGGACGTTAAGGCAAGTCAGTAGTGGACAGAACAGACACAATCACGGCCCTTGTGGAGTTTAACCTCATGTATGTGCATGGGTGATGTGGGTACCTGTCGTGGATTCCATCCCGTAAAATCCGTGGTGACTGTGACTGAACGCGTGAATGAATCTCACACAGAGACACACAAGGAAAAGGAAATCCGGGGCCACGCTACCCTTTCCTTATCGTGTGGGAGAGGGCCTCGCGTAGCTCAGCCCGGCTTTTTATTAGTTGTTTCAGGACACATTCGCATCAGAATGGGCTTCATTAACTATGCGCAGAACGTGGATTCAAACTAGGTGGTAGACAGATACAGAAAGGCACATCAAGAGGGGTAGATATGCGGGCTGATTACTCAAGAAACGTAAATATTGTGGCAGGAAAGATCCCGGACATTCATTGGCATAAGCCCTTTGATCCAGGGGGGAGAGATTCAGCAAGGCAGTAAATCTTAAGAAATATTTTAGCCAAAATCCCCTTCAAAGAATTCTTTCTCCGCGGACATGAATCTGCGCTTGCCGGCTTGGGCCATTTTCCATGCGGAGTGTTTGCTCAATGCGTCAGATCCCAGGGCTATGCTTTTTCATGCGTGAAAAAGAATCTCCTTTAGGTACCAAACAAAATTAATGAATAACATGCTACCAGATGGTGATCAGTGCAGAGGAGACACTGATATGTGAAAGGGGTGGATTGTCCTCTAAATAGTATGGGCAGGAAAGACTCACTGAGAAGTTAATTTGAATGATGGTTTGAAAGAGACTTCTGTAATACTCTCAGAAAAAAAATACTCCTTCCTTGAGATTTTTGAAAACTGTATTTTTACCAACTTTACTAAATTGTTGTTTTAGTCCATGTTTCTTGCGCAGCTCTGATTGTGGGAGCCCTAGGTAAGGGATTCTTTCGTCTTCCAAATCCCACTACACCTGTATCATGCCGTTGGTGCTTGTGAACAAATTAAGGAACCCTTGAACAAATGAATATGTGTAAAGGTATACTGTAATTTACTTATTTTATACAGCATGTTTTAAAATGGCTTTATTGGGGATATAGCTGACACAGTAACTGCAGGAAGTATGTTTGATAATTTTAATGTGTATATTCAGCAGTTTTGTGTATATATACTGTGAATATACCATACCTCCTGCCCATCCCCCCTCTCAAAGCAACCACACACCTGCTTCCTGGCACTATAGATTAGTTTCCACTTAATTGAGTGTTACATAAACAGAGTTGTTCTGCATGCACTCCTTTGTGTCTGGCTTTTTCCTTCAGCACACCATTTTGAGATTTCTCTGTGTTGTGTGTATCAGTACTCCATTCCTTTTTTAGTGCTGAGTCATACTCCACTACAGTGATGTTACAGAATTTGTTCTCCCTGTTGATGGATTTACACAAGGATTTCAGCATTTCCCACTTACCCCTCCATTGAAATATTAGTCAGCATAGTCTGCTTTGATTGGGGGAATAAAATGCCAAATTATGAGGTTGCAAATACAGAAACAAGTTTAGGATTATTTATTCTCAGTATTTTCAAATTAGTAGACATTTGTGTATTATCATTTAGGGGTCTGAATATTATCTACAATCATTGGCATGCTTTTTGGTTACAAGGAAGACTAAAGTAACTGCCTGTTACTGGTAGAATAAAATTCTTGCTTGCTATATCCATTTAAATATGATAGTAATTTTAAACTGTATGTTTACCTTCTGCATCAGAAGTCTTCTGAAACTATAGTTAAAACCTCATGGAGACAGTAAGGAAAAAAATATGATCTAATAATTTTGCCTTTGCATTAAACAAGATTTCTTTTAGATTAATCTGTCCTTTTCCTATGATAACTCAGGCAAAAGGGGTATGACAAAAGTAATCAATTATAGTTTTAATTATGTGTCATTTTTCTGTCACTACTTTCTTCACATGTCTGGTCTTAAGCATAAACTAAATGATTGAAAATAAGGAAATTATGTATCTTGTTTTTCTTGGTGTTTATTTTCATTGGCTTAAACATGTCTATCTGTGTGGGATACAGCTCTGTCTAGCTATCCACATCTATGTCTCTATCAATATCTTTTTTGGTTGAGCAGAGCTAACCTAAAGAATAAGTAGGTAGAGACTGGAAACAAAAGTCTCTGCTGTATTTCCCCTTTCTGTGCCCAATTCTAGAAAATGCCCCTCTGCCAGTGTTTTTATCCTCGTGCGAGGAGAGGAAGTCACCCACATCAGAATGTTAGAATTTTCACATGTATATATATGAAAATTCTAACATTACGCACACACACACATACTGGTATTGTGTGTGTGTGTATATACATATATATATATATATATAAAATGCACATATGTGTGTATATACACACACACACACACATATATATTCTCCTTTTTATATATATACATAAAGGAGATTAATACCAGAATTTCCAGCATTGGGTCTGCCAAAGGGAGACCCTCCCTTGGGCAAAGCCACTTCCCTCTTGTGTCCATCACCAGATGCTAGATCATTCTGCCAGCAAACAGGGCTGTGCAGGCATGTGCCCTCAGCTCAAAATGAAAAGACTCAAAATGTTAACAGTAGAACAAGTACAGAGGAGAAATTGAAGACAATTCAGAAAGGAAAGAAATATGACCATATTGTCATGTTTGTAGGTAACTGACAATTCTTAGTAATTGATAATTGATTCCTAAGCTAAGTTCTCCAATAATGGAAGCTGCTTTGACTGTGACTGTAACTGGTAGAACTGAATTGTTTTGATGTATTTATTATTGCTCATTATTTAGATGTAAACTTTTGTGTTCCTGGAATGCTGTATTGTGCAGTGATTAAGGATGTAGTCAGAAAAACCTAGGTTTGCAATTTGGCTTTCTCATACTCATTATCAGGATAATGATTAAATTATTTAATGTCTTCAAGATTCAGTCACCACATCTAAAGATGGGTATTGTTTTATATAAAAATTGCTATGATTGTTTGAATATTAAATGAGAAACATGTATTAACATTTGATTGTAATGCCCTGTGCACACAATGTGCTCAGTTAGTGAAGACTGATGTGGGGCCCTTATTTATAAGTTTTTATATTCTATTCAATGTCTTTTGTTTTTACTTTTTTATTGATGTTCGAATACAAATGTCTCCATTTTCCCAACACCATTTTCCCCTGCCCTACCCAAGGCCACCTCCCACCATCAATCCCATCATCCCTTGGCTCCATCAATGGCTCCCTCATACATGTTATTTACATCCCTTTACCTTTTCTCCCACGTTATTTCCCTTTCCCCTCCCCACTGGTTAATGTCAGTTTGTTGCCGATTTCAATGCCTCTGGCTATATTTTGCTTGCCAATTTGTTTTGTTAATTAGGTCCCACTGTTACAGAGCAAGGGCGGGGGGCACCCGACGATACCCCAACCCCGCACCAGGTTTGTTATGCCCGCCACCAATGGAAAGACGTCTCTCAATGCCAGAGACTGGTGAAAAGGAAAGGAATTATTTATTTACACGTTATACAGTCTTGGAGTAATGACTTAAGGTCTCCTTTAAGATACTAGAGTTCTTTGGAATACCCATTCTCTAGAATACCCACAAGTGTACACAGTCCTTCCTTCTCCCCCTGCCCAGTCCAGGGTACCATATCTCGGGAAAAGAAGTAGAAGTCTGTGATTCAGGCAGACCCTTGGTTCCGACACCATCCGCTGTGTCGCCACTGTGATTTCTAGTTAGTCCAAAACCGTGTGGCACCTTCTCATGGCCCACCAGCAAGAGTCCTTTCACCCCTTTTCTTCCAGGCAAAGTCTCTCCTGCTTCCTAGGCCACGTGGCAAAGGAAGCCACCCAAAGCCATGCGGTCCTCTCTCTTTGTCTCTCAGGCCGAGTGGTCCCTACTCCTCCAAAGCCTCGTGGTCCAGAGCCCTTCCCGCAGCATCTCTCCTGCATTCTTCTGAACTGCTAAGAGAGAGCTCGGCATTGCTACTACAACTTGCTTCCCAGCTTCCTAAGCTGCATGGCAAAGGGAGCCCCAAAGCCGCAGGGTTCTCCCCTCTCGCCAAAAGCCGTGTGTTCCAGAGTGCCTGTCTCTCAGGCGGAGGGGTCCCAACTCCCACCCTTCGTGGTCCAGCGAGAGTGAGAGAAAGTTATGGCTGCCATGCCTGGGTTTAAATACCCGCGCCAATCTTCCTCTGCAGCCCCATTTCCGACTCCTCCTTCAGTCAGCTACACCTACCAGCACTTCGTATTCTTCTAGCTTTATTGGGCTGCTATGTTAACTGTGGGCAGGTGTGGCCCCATGGCACAGAGCCATTCATCGCCAAGTTTTCACGCAAGTGCTGTGTCTAGGGGGAGTTGCCTCTCAGTTACTTCTTGGGTGGAAGTAACTTCCATCCCCCTGGCTTAAAGCAGCTTTACAGCTATTTAACATACCTATGAAACCAGTTAAAGGCTATAGATATGCTAAATGACAATGCCAGAGGTTATCTGCAAAGCTGCTGCTATGCAAAACAGCTTTGAATGGCCCTGCTCTAGGAGTCCCATCCCCTGCCAGTTCAGACTTGTTGGGGTGAGGACATCTCACATATATTTCTAATATTTCCTGGACACCTTGAGTTCTGGAGCCCATTACAAATTTTAATTTGCCCCCGCCCCCCCCACCCCCGGATGCACCCTGTTATACCACTTACAGGTGAGATCACGTGGTATTTGTCTTTCACTGCCTGGCTTACTTCACTTAGCATAATACTTTCCAGTTCCATCCATGTTGTTGTGAAGGGTAGGAGCTCCTTCTTTATGCTGTATAGAATTCCACTGTGTAAACGTACCATAGTTTATTGATCCACTCATTTACCGATGGACACCTAGGCTGCTTCCAGCACTTGGCAATTGTAAATTGTGTTGCTATGAACATTGGGGTGTGTAGGTTCATTTGAATTGATGTTTCAGGATTCTAAAGGTATAATCCCAGTAGTGGAGTTGCTGAGTCAAAAAGCAATTCCATTTTTATTTTTTTAAAGATTTTTTATTTATTTATTTTCAGAGAGAGGAGAAGAGAGGGAGAAAGAGCAATGTATGGTTGCCTCTCACATGACCCTCATTGGGGACCTGGCCCGCAATCCAGGCATGTGCCCCGACTGGGAATCGAACCGGGACCCTCTGGTTCCCAGCCCGCGTTCAATCCACTGAGCTACAACAGCCGGGAGCAATTCCATTTTTAGTTTCTTGAGGAAATTCCATACTGTTTTCCACAGAGGCTTCACCAGTTTGAATTCCCCCTAACAGTGCACAGGGTTTCCCTTTTCTTCACAACCCCACCAGCACTTATTGTTTGTTGATTTGCTTATGATGGACATTCTCACCAATGTAAAGTAATATCTCATTGTAGTTTCAATTTGCATCTCTCTGATGGCTACCGATGCTGAGCATCCTTTCATATGTCTTTGGACCCTCTGCATTGTCCTCCTTGGAGAAGTGTCTGTTCAGGACTTTTGCCCATTTTTTTAATTGGATTGTTTGTCTTCCTGATGGGGAGTCTTGAGTTCTTTATATATTTTGGAGATCAAACACTAGCCCGATATATCACTGGCAAATATATTTTCCCATACAGTTGGTTCCCTTTTCATTTTGCTAATATTTTCTTTAGTGATGCAGAAGCCTTTTAATTTGATAAAGTCCCATTTGTTTATTCTTTCCTTTGTGTCGCTTGCTCTAGGGGACATAACAGTGAAAATATTGCTGCGTAGAATATCTGAGATTTTCCTGCCTACTGTTTCCTATAGGACTTTTAAGGCATAATGACTTATATTTAAGTCTTTTATGCATCTTGAGTTTATTTTTGTGGTGTTAGTTGGTGGTCTAGTTTCATTTTTTTGCTTGTAGTTTTCCAGATCCCCCAACACCATTTATTGAAGAGGCTATTTTGAATCCATTTTATGTATCCACACCTTTTGTCAAATATTAATTGATTGTAAAGACTTGGGTTTATTTCTGGGAACTCTGTTTTGTTCCATTGATTTATGTATCTGTTCTTACTCCAGTACCAGACTGTTTGATCACTGTAGCCTTGTAATATAATTTGATGTCAGGTATGGTGATCCCACCTACTTTCTTCTTTCTCAAAATTGCAGCAGCTGTTCAGGGTTGTTTATGGTTCCATATAAACTTTTTAAATGTTTGTTCCATATCTGTAAAATATGTTGTTGGTACTTTAATAAGGATTGCATTGAATCTGTAAATTGCTTTCGGTAGGATGGACATTTTGATGATGTTAATTCTTCCAATCCATGAAAATGGCACATGCTTCCATTTGTTTGTGACTTCCTTAATTTATTTCTTCAATGTTGTGTACTTTTCTGAGTACAGGTCTTTTACCTCCTAGGTTAGGTATTTATTTTTCTTGTTGCTATAGCGGATGGGATTTTGTTCCTGATCTTTGTTTCTGATATTTCATTGTTGGTGTACAAAAATGCCTTTGATTTCTGGATATTGATTTTGTATCCCTCTGTTTTGCCAGATTCACTTATTAGGTCAAGTTTTTTGGTGGAGTCTGTAGAGTTTTCTATGTACACTATCATGTCATCTGCAAACAATGACAGTCAACTTCCTCATTTCCAATTTGGATGCCTTTTATTTCTCTTCTTGTCTGGTTGCTATGGCTAGGACTTCCAATACTGTGTTGAATACAAGTGGTGAAAACAGACATACCTGTCTCGTTCTTGACCTCAGTGGAACAGGTTTGTTTTTTTTTTTTTTTTAAGATTTTATTTATTTATTTTCAGATAGAGGAGAAAGGAGGGAGAAAGAGCAATGTATGGTTGACTCTCACATGGCCCTCACTGGGGACCTGGCCTGCAACCCAGGCATGTGCCCCGACTGGGAATCGAACCGGGACCCTCTGGTTCCCAGCCCGCGCTCAATCCACTGAGCTACACCAGCCGGGCCAGCTTTTTGTTTTTGCTCATTGAGTATGATGTTGGCTATAGGTCTCTCATATATGGCCTTTATGATGTTGAGGAATGCTCCCTCTCTTCCCACTTTGCTGAGTGTTTTTATCACAAATGGGTGCTGTACCTTATCAAATGCTTTTTCTGCATCTGTTGATAAGATCATGTCATTTTTGTCTTTCGTTTTGATTATGTGATGTATTACATTTATTGATTTGCGAATATTGTACCATCCTTGCATCCTGGAATGAATTCCACTTGATCATGGTGTATGATTTTTTTAAAGGATTGCTGGATGTGGCTTGCCAATATTTTGTTGAGGATTTTAGCATCTATGTTCATCAGCGATATCAACCTGTAATTTTCTTTCTTTGTTGTGTCTTACCTGGTTTTGGGATCAGGATGATGCTGGCTTCATAAAACGAGTTTGGAAGTCTTCCCTCTGCTTGGATTTATTGGAAAAGCCTGTGAAGGATGGGCGTTAGCTCTTCTTTAAATGTTTTTTAAAATTCTCGTGTGAAACTGTCTGGTCCAGGGCTTTTGTGTGCTGGGACTTTTTTGATTACTGCTTCAATTTTGTCAGCTGTTATTGGTCTGTTCAGGCTTTCTTCTTCTTCTCCATTAAGTTTTTGTAAGATTACGTTTTTCTTGAAATTTGTCCCTTTCACCTAGGTTTTCGAATTTCTTGGCATATAGTTCTTCATAGTAATTTCTTTCAAGCCTTTGTATTTTTGTGGTATCAGTTGTAATCACTCCTTTTTCATTTCTGAAAAATGTGTTTATTTGGGTCTCTCTCTTTTTTTCCTGATGAGTCTGCTTAAAGACTTGTCGGTTTTTTCATCTTTCCCAAGAAATAGCTCCTGAATTTATTGATCCTTAGAATTGTTTCTTTAATCTCTATGTTGTTTAATTCTGCTCAAGACATCTTGGTTTTTTCCTCCTTCTACTTGCTCTGAGCTGTCTTTGTTGTTGTTACTTCAGTTCTTGTAGATATAACTTTAGTTTGCTTATTTGTAATGTTTCTATCTTTTTTTTTGGTAGGCCTGTATCTCTATGAATTTCCCTCTCATGACTACCTTTGCTGTGTCCCATTAGCTTTGGACAATTGTGAGTTCATTTTCGTTTGTTTCCAGAAACTTTTTGATTTCCTTCTTGATTTCATTCTTAACCAATTCATCGTTTAATACCATGCTATTCGATCTCCATGAGTTTGAGTGTTTTGGAGTTTTTTTCCTTGAGGTTGGTTTCTAGTTTCAGGCCTTTGTGGTTTGAGAAGATGCTGTCTATGATAACAGTTTTCTTGAATTTGTCGAGGCTTGTTTTGTGTCCCATCATGTGATGTATCTTAGAAAGTGTTCCATGTAAATTTGAGAAGAATGTGTATTTTGCTTCTTTGGGACAAAAGGTTCTATATATATGTCAGTTAAGTCCATTTGATTTAGGGCATTGTTCCATGCCACAATATCTGTGTTGATAATTTTGTTTGTAAGATTTATCCATTTTTGACAGTGGGGTGTTAAAATCCCATAGTGTATGTTTGTCGCTGCCTATATCTTTCTTGAAGTTCTCCAAAATTTTCCTTATGTATTTGGGTGTTCCTATGTTGGGTGCATATTTGTTTATAATGTTTATGTCTTCTTGATGGATTTTTCTCTTGAGTTTTAGGTGGTGACCTTCTGGGTCTCTTTTTATGGCCTTTGTTTTGAAGTCTCTTTTGTCAAATACAAGTATTGCTACTTGGGCTTCTCTTTATTGTTCATTTGCATGGAATATTTTTTTCCAGCCCTTCACTTTTAGTCTGTGTGGATCTTTTGTAAGGGGGGCCTCTTGTAAGCTGCATATGTGTGGGTTTTGTTTTCTTATTCATTCAGTCACCTTGTGTCTTTTGATTGGAACATTTACTCCAGTTACATTTATGGTTATTATTGAAAAGTACTTAGTCATTGTCGTTTTACTCCCTCTGTATCTTTGTTCCCTTCTTTCTCAGTGTTTTTCTTCCTCTTCTTAAAGCCATCCCTTCAGCATATCTTGCAGTGCTGGTTTGGTTGAGGTATATTCTTTGAGGCTTCTTTTGTCCAGGAAGCTCCTTACTTGGCATTCCATTTATTGAGAGCCTTGCTGGATAGAGTAGTCTTGGTTGCAGGCCTTTGTTTTTCATTACTTGGAATATTTCTTGCCATTCTCTTCCGGTTTGGAGCGTTTCTTTTGAGAAGTCAGCTGCTATCCTTATGGAGGCTCCCTTGTTTGTTACTTTGCGTTTCTCCCTTGCTGCTTTTAAGATTCTCTCTTTGTCTTGGAATTTTGCCATTTTAATTATGTATGATATGTCTTGCGGTGGGCCTCTTTGGGTTCCTCTTGATTAGGACTCTCTGTGCTTCTTGGACTTGTGTGGCTTCTTCTCTTATCAAATTAGGGAAGTTTTCCATCATTACTTTTTCAAACAGGTTTTCTATCCCTTGCTCCTTTCCTTCTCCTTATGGTATCCCTATCATACAGATATTATTCCATTTCATATTGTCCTGCATTCCCTTAAACCGTTTTCATTCTTTTTCAGTCTTTTTTCTTTGTGTGTGTGTGTGTGTTTGTGTGAGTTGTGTTCTACTTTGTCCTCTAGCTCACTGATTTTATCCTCTGCTTCATCAAGCTTGCTTTTGATTCCTTCTACTGTGTTCTTAATTCAGAAATTGTATTCTTCATTTCTTCTTGGACCTTGTTAATTGTTTCTATGTCCTTTTTTATGCTGATATAGTTTGCAGTAAGTTCCTCGTAATTTCCCTGTAATTTTTGATAATTCTCACTGAGTTCATTGAGCTTCCTTATAACCATTTTTTTGAACTCAATATCTGAAAGTTGACTTGCCTTTATTTCACTTAGCATTCTTTCTGAGGATTCCTCCTTTCCTTCATATTGGGTTTTTTTTCTTTGTGTTCCCATTGTTTGTGGGACTCTTCTTGTTTGCTTCTGTTTTTTTAATTTGGTCTGATTTGACTTTCTGACTTTGTGGTATGAACTTCTATGGTGGGACACCTGTGAGATTGAGCAGTGCAGTCTCCTTGATCACCTGAACCAGATGTTTTTGGGATGTCCTTTATGCCTTTTATGTTGGTTTTCTGGATATTATTGGGTTTTGATTGTTGTTGAATTGTTCTTTTGTGGGTCCTTCCCTACTGCTGGTTGACTGAGGGTCTCTTTACCCACCACATCTTTTGTACTGTTGTGCATGTGCTCCCTGAACAAAACCACAAAGCCCAAGAAACAAACCCACACCCCCAAAATATAACACCCCCCACAATCCCACTGTCAATAGAAAATAAACCCGTATTAATAAGGATGTAATGAGATTAAGACTATTATAAGAAAGGAGAGTGGATATGAGATGATGTACTGAAAGAGAAATGATTTTGAGAGGGTAGAGGTAAGAATACTAATAAGAGTTGGGAGTTGGAACATTGGAAGTAGAGAAGGTAAAGTTTACTTTATGAATAAAGAAATGTAATGAAAAGTGTGAAATGAAGTATGAGAAAGGAAGGGGATAATACTATATTTTAACAGAAATTAAAATAGTACAAAATAAAGTGTGAGACAGAGAAAGAATAAGGAAGGGAAGATATTAAATAATTAATAAAAATATAGGATCCAAATTGGAGAGAAGGATCCACCAGAGTACTATCAGCAACAAATGAGCTAACATTAATGTAGGTCATGTGAGATTAAGAGGGAGAAAAGAAACCAATAAAAGCTTAAGCGATGTTTAGAGGAGTGGGACGTCATTTTGTAATGATAGAGGGAGAGGAACTACTAAGAGTAAGGAACAAAAACTAGAGTGAGTGAGGGAAAAATTAAAGTTTGTGGTGTAAAGGAAAATAAAAAATAGGAGAATATAGAAAATTAACTTTGATTCTCTGGATCAAAAAGAAATACAAGAAAGACAAAAAAGAAAAAAAAGAGTCTAAGACGGCATAGTTAAAATTTGACTTAAAAAAAAGAGTAGGAGAGGGGCCCAGTAAAATTTGTTATTTGAAGTACAGAATTAATGAAGCTCTAGAGATATTCTTGAAAAACTAATGTTACAACAGCTACCCTACCCACAACCTACTACCGAAGTTTGTTATAGGTGTAGCGAGAACACGGGTATTTTAATAGCTGGGCAAAAGCATGTGAAATGATCTGGAGAAGAGAATTTGTTTTCAGTGTCTGGACAGGGGAGAAATAGTAAGAGCGTGGAATGGAAACAAGTTGTAGCTAGAGAGAAAACCAAATTTGAAATGAGAATATTACAAGGAAAGAGGAAGATAAGATGGACTAAGAGAAGGGAGGGGCGAAATATGGAAATTAAAATACACTATAGTCTAAAATATAGTGACTTATTACATACAAAGTCACTGGACAAGAAATTAATGTTATAAGGCTATGCAGGAAAAAAAAATATTGCAAATCATGAAGGAGACCACAATGGCTTTTGTCTCAGTAGCCTCTAGTATTTATCACTGTTTTTTTTCTTTTTGGTCTGCTTCTAGTGATGTTAGATGTTGACCCCATCTGAACTTAGACAGCCTTTCCAATATTTCCAGTGATCTGCTGTCACTGGCTGTCTCCTTCAATTGTTAATATGGTCCATCTGCACTTAGTAATCAGGTTTAAGCACCATAGGGTGGGGCCGAATCCCTCCTTCAGTGCGGGCTATTGTTTTCCCTCAGGTAGCTGCTGCTTGGAGGGGAGTGGTCTGCCTGAGCAGGATGATTGCTGTGTATGGGGTGGCTCAACACTGATCCTGGTGGCTACTTTCTCAGTTCTCTCCCCAAAGCCTCTGTCCGCCATCTCTCCTCAAGTCTCTGTAGTCAACTCCCCCACCTTTGCCAATGATCTACTACTGTCTCTGGCTGTCTCCTTGCTTGTTTATCTGGTAACTAGGACTCAGCAGTCAGGCTTAAGCACCAGAGGGCCAGGGCAGAGATGCTCCTGGTATCAGGGCTATTGTTTCCCCTCAGGCTACTGCCGCTCAGAGGGGAGTGGTCTGTCTGAGCCCAAAGGGTGCTACCATCTGTGGGCTGACTCAGCACTGGGATCTCAGTGGCTACTCTCTCAGGTCTCTCCCCAACGGTTTCTTCTCCAGTCTCTCCTCAGGCATCTCCAGCCCACCCTACCCCTGCCTTTGCCTGAGTCCCAGGTAAGTGGCTAGAGATGAAAATTTGTGTGTTGGCCCTTTAAACGGCCCTTGCGTCTCCAACCCTCTGTCTCTGGCAGAGAGCCACCCTGCTGCTTTTCGCCACTGGTTGTTGTCTGTGTATTTTTGGACTCTGATGTTCTAGGCTGGGAATCCTAGCTTAGGGTTTAGACCCTAATCTTCTTCAGGGTATCCAACTAGCCACTTAATTATCTTACTGGCATTGCCACCTGTGAGTCCCCAGTCAGCCTTCTCGAGTCTCCACCACACTCCTCCAGACCGGTTGTGCCAAAGCTGGTTCTGTATGTCTGAAGTTACATGCTTCTCTCTGGCTGTTGCTGAGTTGTAATTCCAGATGGGTCCTGGGAGGAGATCAGTGTGACTTCCATTCACTCTTACACCATCTTGGGGTAAAACTCTTCAATGTCTTTGACCTTGTTACTGTTTCCTAAGCAGCCTATCAACGGGACTTTATCAATAACTAACACTTATAGAGTTTATAAAGCACTGTGCCTACATTATCTCTTAAATATTTAAATATTTAGGAAGTAAGTATTATTACCCAATATTAGAGTAGCAAATTTAAGAGAGAGAAGATTGATTTTAATGAATTGATTTGTGCAATCATGGAGGTAGCCAGTACTCAGACTGCACAGTAAGCAGATGACTGGTGACCCGGGGAAGAACTGATGTTGCATCTAGAGTCTAATGGATGTCTGAATGCAGACTTCTCTCCACCATGGGGAAGGTCAGTCTTTTTCTTTTAAGACCTTCAACTTATTGGGTGAGGCCCACCCACCTTATGAAGGGTAATCTGCTTTCCTGAAGTCTACTGACTTAAATGTTAACCTCATCTGAAAAATACCTTCAGAGTAACAACTACTGTTTGACCAAATACCTGGGTATTGTGGTCCAATCAAGTTGACGTAAAATGAGACCCCATTGTTGGTTAGTGATAAGTTGATCTCTACGTCTCCAGGATACAGGTAGGTTTCACTTCTGTCCATTTCCCATGTTTCTCATTCAACATTGCACAAGAGACACCTTTGAACAGCTCTTCTGGACATCAGGTGAAAGAGACCTCAGCACCTGGAAGCCCTGGGAACAGTCAGGCATATTGAACTGAATGATGGAGAATTTGAATCTAAATCACCTGAAGTCAGTTTTGCAAAATAAGGAATTTCTTCATAAACACCCCAATATTGTTTTACCAATGCTTACAAAATACATGAAATTAGAGCAGCTTAGCTTTTATTTATGTTGTTCAGTGTATAATTTCTGTATTTGATTTTTTGGGAAAAAATATACTCTATTTTATTCAGTGCTAATTTTTAACCATTTACCAATGAATGAAAAAAATGAAAAAAAAAACATGTTTCTGCAACAGTGATGTAAGTTATTACAGTTAAAATGTCTCCAATTAAAAATTCATGCTTTATCATCATCTGAGTTTATCCTTCTAATCAAGTCAACTACATTTGAAAAATGATAGACACTTTCAAGGAAATTCTTAGCATTTTAGTAATTATGTAAAGTTTTTATATCTGTGGAAAAGTGATATGTTTTTCTCTTTAGTTCTCTACCTACTTTTTCTTTTCTTTTTTTCCTCTTAACTCTCCACTCCTTAAATGTTGAGATAATATTTTACATTTCTAGCAAAGTACCTCAAATAGTTTTTACAGCCTTGGCTGGTGTGGCTCAGTGGATTGAATGCTGGCCTGCAAACCAAAAGGTTGCTGGTTCAGTTCCTAATCAGGGCACATGCCTGGGTTGCAGGCCATGTCCCCAATTGGGGGTGTGCAAGAGGCAATAAATCAATGTTTCAAAAATAAAAATTTTTTTTACAGTGAGATAAGGTAAACACAATTATTTATTTTAGTAGAACACAGCAATGATATAGAGTAAAACCTGAAGCTGTTTTATATTGGCCTTTTCACATAATGTAAATAAACCATTCCTAAAGAAAAAAAGGAGGCTTTTTAATCTTTTTTTTTTTTTGGAAATTATTTTTATCACAATATTTTCTCACTGGTTAAAGAAGTATCATAAGCTTTTAAACATGACTAAAGATTATTACAGGAGTAATACATGCCTATTGTGTGAGGGATGGAAGACAAAAGTAACAGCCTTCTTTGTGATCTCCTCTGTTGAGTGGGTTTCACTAGTTAGGTCACACTGGTGATCTAGGTAATTTCTCATATGACCTGGGTGTGCTGAGAACACAGGCAGGGCAACTATCATGTGGTGGGTGCAGTCTTTTTCATCTTGAAAACAGTTGGCACAATTCTGTCTCCAAGGATAAAGGGCGAACCTGTTACTTAGCAGTCCTTCCTGCCAACTTTGGTTGACTCATGCCTGCATTTTCTGTGAGTGTGACTGAGCATACTGCTTTAGGTGCTCTGATCTTTATAGTACTAATATGTACAATAATTGTACAAACCATTTTAAGACATAAGATTGGTCATAATAACATTACTGGGGATAGACCCAATTCAGGGTCTCCCCTGTCTCACCGCAAGCTTGTTATTCAGTTCTTGCCTCATTCATAAGAGACTAATTCAAGTGAGTGATAATATATATAGTGAAAATGAGATAGCAAGTTTATTTATGAAACACATACAAGCACAGAGCTGCAAGCAGGCACCTGGCTAGTCTGAATGCCCCACATATAGAGGAAATAATGTTGTTAGTAAGTTCATTAGTATGTTCTGTACACTTGAGCTGAAGCTACAAGTGGGCATTCAGCTAATGTGAGTGCACCGACTATTTGGGTTCAGTGGTTATAACTTTAGCCAGCTTCTAGGTACCCCTCCTTTTCCCCCTTCTAAACCTTGGGAGTAATGTACAGCTACAAATGCTTTCTTTCATAGCTAGTACAGGACCTTCATCTTTGTCAGTAAGATTGCTACAGAGGCTCTCTTTCCCAGCACAGAGTCTCAAGGACTCCCCTTCTCCTGCGCTATTCCTGCTTATGATGTTTGGAATACCCAGCAATCTTATCAGACCAGGCTGAGGACTGCTGAGTCAACTGGTGAGACATGTCTCCTTCCTTCTGCCTGTCTCAGTTTACCACCTATCCTACCTAGCAATAATGGTCATATGCTTGGGGGACCAAGGCATTCATTTTCGGTCTTTAAGGACAAACAAATGTGCACCAACGGCCTCCGCTTCTGTAGCCAACACTTGTCCTAGGTCCATAAAGCAGCCAAGACACAGTAGGAAAAGCTGAGCTGTAGAGTGTGCATTTGAGTCCTCTTGCCACCCGCTAGAGGTTAAACTTTGAGCAAAGACACATAATGTCTGCACCTCTGTTCTTTCTTCTATAAAATACTATTGTTAGCTAAAAGAGTTGGAGATTCTTTCTGACTCCAAAAATTATTTTTTGGGATTTTTATGAAAATGTTATGGAAGGTGGTCTTATTCATAAAACAGCAATACCAAAATGTAAGAAGATTTTTTTAAAAGATTTAAAAGACTTTATTTGTTTATTTTTAGGAAAGACAGGGAGAGAAACATCAATGTGTGATTGCCTCTTGCACTTCCCCTACTGGGGACCTGGCCTGCAACCCAGGCATGTGTCCTAGACTGGGAATGGAACTGGTGATCCTTTGGTTCGCAGGCTGGCACTCCATCTACTGAGCCACACCAGCCAGGATGGATGTAGGAAGAATTTTAATTACTAAACAATCTGATAGTTATATGATCATTTAAAATTAATTTATGCAAGGCCTTGAGCAGCCCTTGAGATAAATTTTTCATCTGTGTAATGAGGATATTTGTAACCTGTCCTGACTGGGACTGTGACATATTACAGAAATGCATGATTTTATTTTTATTACTACTGATACTTATTCTGCCTTACGTACTGCATATTGTGAGAATCTTGGAAGAGACAGCTGAGCAGGAAGTGACAGGGCAGGTGGATGAACCTCATCTGAAAGGTGAGTCACAGCAAAGACAGAGAAAGTGAGCAGACTGGGTTCTGGGGTCAGTTTTAACTGCTTATGTTCATTTTAGGCAAAACCTTCAATCACTACCTTTGCCACAGGCATCTAAGGTCATTAGCATTTATCAGTTAAGGGACAATTCTGAGCACATTACATTACATCTTCCAAACCCCACTGGAATACCACTTTGAGGTCATACCATTAACTAGGAAACAGTAGATTTTGGTTTCCTTTCTGATTTTCTGACTCTAGAATGTATGATCACAACCAGGCCCTGCACTCCCTCCAAATTGCTCTGCGATCTCCTTGGCTCCCAGGCTCTCTGTACACTTTCCACCTCCAATGTCTCATCTCCATGCCCAAACCTTCACTTCATGAAACTCCAGTAAACCATCATGTTCAAGGTAAAAAGTTGGTGCATTCCTGTTCGGAAACTAGTGTGACTGAAGGTGCCTGTGCCATGTGCTGGGAGGTATATTCTGGTTATCTGACTCAGATGTTCTGGATTTTGAAAATAAAATCTATAAACCTTTTAAAAAAAGTCATTTGGACATAATTGAATCTGCATTTTAACGCATTTTATTATTCTGTGTCAATGATTCTTAATGTTTTGGGGGTAGTGAGGTTGAGAAGGCTGTGAAATCTCTTTGCAAAAAAAAAAAAAAAAAGGCATGCTTTTAAACAGGTTTTATACACTTCAAGGTAGCTGGGCTGTCTGGGGCCTTTCCTGACCCATAGGGTAGGAACACCTGATCCATGGGTTCAGGTTTTTTTACCCACACAGAGCAACTTGAATAATGCTGTAAATGTATTATATTACTTTCTGAAGACATTTAATCAGTGAATGAGGAAGTGGAATAAAGGGCAATATACACTTTGGGGTGTAACAGGCCCCAGCACCTTCTCTCCTTAGTGGGTGACCTTGATTGAATCACCAGAATTCAAAGAGCCCAGCTCTCATATCTGTACATAATGGTCAGAGACCCTGAACTAGCTACATTTGTCTTAATATCTCTGGAAGGAAACAAAAGACCCACTGCAGTTAAAGAAGGATCAAGAATGAAAGGCTAGCTATATGATTAAATCAGAAAGCAGTCATTGATTTTGAAATAATTGCGGAAGAAACTCATGGACTCTGGAACCATCAAGGCAGAAATAGTTTGAATTGGATAGTCCTAAGGACAGGTTTGTGCCTGGGATGGTGCTAAGAAGGGAGTTGAGTTCAGTCGACTTGTGTTATGTCCTACTCTTGCCAAAATATCTTAACTTTTATTCAACTCTCAGGAAAAGACGAAGATCACATTTCAGATCTGTGGCATAACACAAATTCTAGTTTGTATTTTTTCAAATTCTCACCCAAAGATATGTTTATAAGTTTTTGAGAGAGAGAGAGAGAGAGAAATATCAATGTGATACAAACTGATCATTTGCCTCTCGCACATGCCCCAACCAGGGATTGAACCACAACCAGGGATGTGCCCCAACGGGGAATCAAACCCACAACCTTTTTGTGTATGGGACACTGCTCCAACCATCTGAGCCAGGGCTCTAGTTTGTATTTTAGATGAAATTAGGGGACAGGGTGACAGACTCACATGAATAAATGTGTTGGGTTTATTGAATGACATTCTAAGGATCTGCTGTTTGTTAATATGAGCCAAACTATACTTAATATTGTTTTATTAAGGATAAGCAATTTAAGATTATGTACAGCTCTCAAATGGGTATAAATATGTGTTTTGGTATCCATTTATTGCAGTGTACACTCAATGAAACACTGATAACTCAATGAAACTGATTTGATCATTCATCGCTACATTCATTTCGTTTTCCAAATCTTTAATTGAATGATACTATTCTCAAGAGGCTAGAGCTAGCTCCTTGAAGTTGTACATAATATATATCAGCTCACATGTTCGGCCACAAAATTTAAATGTCACTGTTAAATAGTTAGATTTGACACCTTCTTTGGGAACCTTTCAAGTAAAACAATTGAATAATGTTGGAAAGCTCAATCCTTCTATATCCTGTACATTAAATATTTGTTCAAATGTGAATGGACTTTGTTTTATGAGAAGTTCCTATATTAGGGAAACGTTGTGCCTGATGTTTCTTTGTTAAGTCTGTCCACTGTCCACTCAGCATTCATTTCAGTCTTGCTTTGTGCAGACAATAAGCTAGCAGCTTTGGTCATTGAAAGGAAAATTCAGTGTCTGAAGATCTCAGCTTTGGTGTGGAAAGTCCTCCCAAGTCCAGATAGAGTATGCTCCTGAAATTAAAAGGAAGGATCCTGGGCTTCCCAGGAAAGTGCTTCCAAGTCCTGGGATCAGAGTTGTATTATGCAAGGGGCAGCACCAAGGTTTGACCATCAGGGAACTGAACCTGACAGAGGATGTGGGAGGAGAGGGGCATTGGAGGGTGATCAGTGGAATAACTCAAAGGCAAAGAGACAGAGAAGGGACATTGGAGGAGAAGAAAGAGAAAGCACACCATCTGGCTTAGCTGCAACACTATTGCCAACAGGGAATATTAGATGAAAGTCTGGAGAAGCAGGCTGTGTCACAGAATGAAAGTGCTTCTGGCTCAGAAGCTCGTAATTCATCTGATAGGCAACTTTGAAGGCCTTTATTTGTGGGTGAAGGGGTTATTAAATTAAAAAGGGGTTATTAATTAAAGCCATATCTCACATTTAGTGAACATTTAAGAGGTGCTGAGTATTCTGTTAACAATTTTTCTATTGTATTTAATCCTCATGAAAATTGAAAAAATGGGTGTATTATTAACACTGTTCAGCCGATGAATAACCTGTGGCTTAGAGACATTCAGTAAGTTGCCTGGAGTCACTTAGGTAATCTAACCAGTGGCAAAGCCAGTGTTTAGAACTCAATCCCCTTGACTCTGGAGTCTCTTAGCCATTGTACAATGATCTAACTTAGGGCTAAGGAAGATAATTCGAGAAACACCACAAAGCTGAGGTCATTGGGAGAAGAAAGTAGGGATTGTGAGAAAGGTAATGTGATGTAAAAATAAGGTGCCAGTGTGAGGATCATGGGTTTCGGTGCAAAGGCAGAGGTCAAAACAGGCATGGCCCAGATGCTGCCTCTTCTATTTTAGCCACAATGCACTTGCATGGTACTTTTGGTCCGTGTGACCCACAGCAATTACATTTGTTATATATTATCAGCCTGTACCAATCAATACTTTTTCTCAAGTTATTTCCTGCATGTGAGCACTTCATTTTTTGGGGGCACACAGTTACACCAGAAGCAGAAATGACCTATTTTTTTATTAAGCCTACTCCATGCTGCCTGAACTGGATGCGAAATATGGTTGTTGCTCAAAGAGAAATGGCCAAATTAGATCGAAAGTCCATTTGATGTTTCTGTACCTGATCCATTTCCCTGTCTGACAGGTGCTGCTGATTAACATCAGCTTTGTTTCCAAGGAAATTATATTCGGTAAGTAATCATATATTTAACATTAGATAAGTAGGGCTTTGAGTGCTTTCTCTGAAGTTGAAAAGCATTTAGAAAACTTCATCGTAACTTGACTGTGTGTAAATGTGTTGGTCACTGGGTCTGTCACCCTGCTCTGTAAGTGCCCTGGGGATTTTCTATTGAGAAAGTCATAAGAAATTATCTGAATTATAACAATGAGAACTCATATATAGTCTTTTTAATATTCAGTAAATGTAGTTCTGTGATATTTGGAAACTCTTTGGCTAGTTTTATGTAACATAAGGAGGGTCTTTTTTCTGGGTCCCTGAGTCCTTGCAGGGTTCTTTGTTTTCCCTTCTGTAAAATGATTTTCTGTGTGATATATGATTACATCAATGCAATAAAGACATAAAGCATAGTTTCTTACACAGGCACTTTGAAATCTGAGATAAAAGCTGTTTCAGACATTCAAATTGGCATTAAATCTCCATCAGAGTTTAAATTGACAGTGGGACCACTCTTTCACTTGCCCATGTGTGAGCTTTGATCCTCTGAGATGAAAGGCTCTGGGAGTAAGTGCACCACGTCCTGAGTTTCCTCCCTCTCCTTCCCCTCTTCCAACTATTTCATGTTGGGGCAGCACAGTGGACCCAGAACGTTAAAGTATCTTAATTCAGGAAGCATCATTATCACTATTTCATGTTAGAATTTGAATGTTTTCATAAGTTTTAAATAAGAGGAAGACTCAAAATATGACATTTCAAGGGTTATAATATAACACACATTATAATTTATCACATTATAATTATTATTTTGGGAAAAAAGTTTTTTATCATATCCTAGGACAGAACTTGTTTCAACTTGAATATATTTTAAAATAAAAAGGTAGAATTGTTTTTGTGAAATTGATGTTTTTAAGGACAGAAGAGAGAGAACTGCCACTTACTTGCGGAGTGGCCTCACAGCAACCATGTGTGGCTCTTGTTAGTGTTGATTAGAGGAAAGAGCTGAGTAACTTAGATGTGCCATGTGTCCTGACTGTTTTGCTTTCTGCACCACTGGATTTTCATTTCTCCATGCTGTGGGATGTGTGCTCTTTAGCACCTTCTAGTCCCTAGGCAGAAGCTAACACCAAGCTTCTACCTATGGATTGGATTCTACCTTCAGCTGGTTCTAGGGAAGACATCTGTAACATTGATCAAATAAACTACAGCGCCCATTGGGGCTCTCATTGATGTGGAAATTAATAACTGTGTGCCTATATTGGGTTGAGCAATGGTTTAGTTTTCAGTTATATAGATCCCTGTTCTTGCAATGAATCTTTACAGAACCTACTGTCTCTCTGATCTATTGATTCCACTTTTTTTTCTCAAATCCATGATAGGTACAAAGAAGGACCAAGAATAGAATTTTATACCTAGTTTCAAGATGGCATCATAGATATTTCAAGCAAAATATATACATAATGTTTATTGAGGTCTTGCTGTATGTTGGGCTCTAACAAATATATTGCTCAACTCAATTCAGCAATATTTTGCAGATGGAAGTTTTTATACACATTTGAGCGATAAGAATACTAAGACCTGGAGAGGCTGAATGACTTCCTATAGTTGCACAGGTGCTGAGTGCCAGAGGTCTATCCTGAGATGTCTTGGAGTGATTTGATTCCTGATTCTAGGATTTTGTAATATATGGAACTTCTTGTGACTCCAGAGAAATCATGAATAATAGGAATGCAGGTGGCAAATTTATGAATAAGGAAAACTGTGTAACATGTTTATTCAGCATTTATAAAACCACATAGTAATCTTATAAAACATGATCACATTTCTTAGAGGGATTAATGTTGCTTTGTTATTGGTATTATTATTGAAAAACACAAACTTTAAGTGGCTCATATGTAGTTTGACTTTCTAAACTTTAACCCATAAAATGCCTTTTATGTATCCAAAATCAATCTGATAAATTTGAAGGAAAATTTTCGTTAACTATTTTCCTATTGCTTTTATTTCTGCCCCTCACTAAAACAGTAATTCAATCAAATGACTAGGGATGAGTATTTAGGTTCAGTTTGGCACTTCTGTCTAGTCTCTCTGGACCTCAGTTTTGAAGCCTAAACAATAAAGCATCACATGTTCTAATTGGTATTTTTCCCTTCCCTTTAATCTGTGGGCAGCTGCTGCAGAGTTATCTTTTGAGACATTAGCCCTTGAGTACACTTCATTCACCCTTAGTCACTTAAAATAGCATATCTGTACTGTTCCCAGGGTAATATGGTTTTTGGGCCCTGGTTGTCCACTGAGGTCCCCAGACCAGCAGTGCCCTATCACCTGGGACTGGTTAGAAGTAAAGATTCCCGGCACCACCTCGACCTCCTGAATCAGCCTGGGGTGGAGACCAACAACGTGTATCCGTAAAAACCGTTAGGGATGATTCTAAGGTTCATATAAGTTTGAGAATCCTTGCCCTAGAAACATACCAAAATGATGATGAGTGTTGTTACATAGATAATTCTCTGAAGAGTGACACTTAGCTCCCATGGAAAAGTGTCAGCTTGTTGACTGCATTTCGTTTCTGAATATTTATATATTTCTATTAAGAAAGGGATATTCATTTGCCAGGATACTTTGATACAGGGATGAAAATACACAACTATGCTGTCAAAGGGGGAGAAATAAGATCAATAATTAAAATATAGTAGATATTCTAACCACATCTTATGTTTACCATTTTCTCCTTCCCATGTCTCTATATTCTTTAAATGCAAAATTATTTCTTCTTAAAGTCATTTAGACTTGGACACATACCCACAAGACTCACTTTCATCTTCCTTGTTACCTACTTCAATTGGTCTTTAAGTTGAGCAGTTTTACCTCCAAAAGTTACTCAAGTCTATTTTTCTCTTTTTTCCCCTTAGTCACCTCTGGCCCCTTACTGATCAAGGCCCCTTGCTGGCCTGTAGTCTGCTTTAATCTAGTATATTTTGTTATGGATGAAAGTCACTAAAATATTGCTCTGATTCTGTCATTCTGCAAATAAAACCACACTAAACAAACCAAATTCTATCTTCCTGCATGAAAGCCAATGTCTGCTCCTGGCTAAAATGTCTCTGTGATCTCGCAATAAGCTGTATTTTCTGTCCTATAACCCTTGACCCCTCCTTATCTTTTCTATGTTTTCTAGTCAAATTGAGATTTGAGAGCATATACTTTTATGTTTTGTTATGTTCTGTTTCCTTGTTTGTACGGTGTTTCCTCATGTTTAGTTTAGTGTAGAACATGTGATCTCACAGGATGTGGGCATCGTATGGACTGTTAAACCCATGCATTTTTCAGCTTTATTGAAATATGACTGACACAAAAAAATTGTGTACACGTATATGTAAAGGGTACAATGTGGTAATAATATACTTATGTGTTATGAAATGATCTTCAAAATCAAACTAAATAATCATCCATCATTTCGTATAATTACTTTTTCTGTGGGAGAATACTTAATATCTACTTTTTTCAACATATTTCAAGCTTATAATGATACTATTAACTATAATCAGCATGCATTGCATTATATTTCCTGAACTTATCCTTGTTTTACCTGATAGTTTGTATCTTTTAACCAACATCTATCTCCTCTTTTAAAAATATGAACAGTTATACATATATAGTGGGAAACTCTGACTATACACAAAATACACAGAAAAAATAACAGTCTTATTGTGTCATTTCATTTTTATCACACATATTAATGATTATATTATTTATGTTCTCCTTTGTGTTTCCCCATAGTTGTAGCATTCTTGTGTATTCAGTTTCTTAAGACATGATAGAGGTTCACAGAAAAATTGAATTGAAGGTACAGAGGTCTCTCATATATCCCCAGGCCCCAAATATATAAACACCAAATACATGAACAGTCTTCTCATTATCAACACCCTCACCACAGTGGTACATTTGTTGCAGTTGAAGAACTTATATTGAGATCATTATCACCCAAAGTCCATAGTGCACATTAGAGTTCTTGGGTACATCCTGTGGGTTAATGTTGGGGGGGATTCATCCCACAGAGCTCCTCCAGCCTCCGCGGATGAGAATAAGTCCACCAAGACATGATCTGTTTGGGGAGGAAAGGCTGACCAGTCTTTCAGAGGAGAAAGGCCTCAAGCTTCTTTCTCAATGGGCTTTTATTGGGTTTAGTTTGCATAGGAATGCAGGGCATATACATAAAGCTCATCAGTCATTGTCAGGCAGTAATGATCAAGGAATAGGTAACATTCAAAGAACTATACGGGCTTATTCTGAGTCAAGATCAGATAGATAGAGTGATGCCAAAGGGCCATAAAACTTTGGGAAACAAACTCATTTTATGCTTGGGCCCTTATCATTTAAATTGAGGGCATTCTTAGCAAAGTAGGTTTCACAGGATTTTACGCATTCTTTCTTAGGCCTGATCGCCCCCTGAAAACCTTCTGTTCGAGCACAGGGCTGCACCCGCCTCTGGCATTGTTTTAGGCTTAAGTCAGGCAGGGGATGTAAGGCAGCCAAGAGATTAGGAGACTTCTTACAGATAGAATGAGGACTCAGGCTATACCAAAGCCAAGGGGTGAAGGTCCATCACCCCTTTTCTATAGTTCCCTAAGTCCTTCCATGATGGCCCCTTTATGACTCTGCCTGTCTTAGGTTGTCCCTCCCTTGAGGAATCTTACCCATCATTGACTATCCAGCTGTCCTCCAGGGGCCTAGCAGGTAAAAGGGACAGGAGCTCCACCCCAGCTGGTAGGATAGGTTTTGTCTCCTTGGTGGCTCATGGTCCCAAGGTCTTTTTACACAGTCTTAGCCATGGCGGGGGAGGGGGGGGTTACAGCTTCTGAAAACAGGCAGGGCAGTTCCCAACAGGTTAAGACAAATATATAATGATCATTATAGTATCATACAGAGTGTTTTCACTGTCCTATAAACCCTCTGTGTTCTGCTTATGTATCTCCCTCCCCTGCCTCTGACAACCACTGATCTTTCACTGTCTCCACAGTTTTGTTTTTCCTGAATGTCATAGAATTGCACTTACACAGTGTTCAGCCATTTCTGATTGCTTCTTTCACTTAACAATGTGAATTCAGGGTTCCTCCTTGTCTTTTCATGGCATGATAGCTCTTTGTGTGTGTGTATGCTAAATAATCTTCAATTGCCTGGATATACCATTTTATTTACTCATTCACCTTTATTCCTTCCAAATTTGGCAAATAAGAATACAACTGCTATAAACATCCATATGTAGGTTTTTGTGTGGACATAAGTTTTCAGTTTATTTGTGTAAATACAAAAGAGTGTGATTGCTGATGGTGTGGTAAGAGTATGTTTGGTTTTATATGAAACCACCAAACTGTCTTCAAAGGCTACTGTACCATTCACATTCGCACTGGCAATGATGAGAGTTCCTGTTGCTCCACATCCTGGTCAGCACTTGGTATTGTCAGTGGACTGATTATAAGCACTTTAACAAGTATGCAGTGGTAATTCATTGTTGTTTTACTTGCAATTCCATGATGACATAGGATATGAGACACCTTTCATTTGCTTATTATTAAAAGTGAGGTTTCTGTTAAGATCTTTGGCTCATATCATAATTAGGTTGTTTCCTCTTTAGTTTGTTTTAAGAGTTCTTTATATATTTTCGATAACACTACTTTATCAAATGCCTCCGTTTGTTTCCTTGTATTTCTTCTATTTTTTAAATTTTTTATTGTTGGTCAAGTACAGTTGTCTCCATTCCCACCAGCCCAAACAATCTCCAACTCCCACCCCTTTGTCTTTACCCATGTGTCCTTTATACATGTTCCATGATTCCCTTCCCCTTTGTTACACCATTATCCCACTCTCCTTATGTTACTATAGTTTGTTTTTATGTCAGTGTCTTTGGTTATATTTTTCTTATCTGTTTGTTTTGTTGAGTAGGTTCCACTTATGGGTGAGATCATATGGTATTTATTTTACCAACTGGCTTATTTCACTTAGGATAATGCTCTCCAGATCCATCCATGTTGTCTCAAAGAGTACGAGCTCCTTCTTTCTTTCTACTGCATAGTATTCTGTTGTGCAAATGTACCAGAGTTTTTAAATGCATTAATGTACTGCTGGACACTTAGGTTGCATCCAACGCTTAGCTACAGTAAATTGTGCTGCTATGAACATTGGGGTGCGTAGGATCTTTTGAATTGATGTTTCAGGATTCTTAGGGTATAATCCCACCAGTGGAATTGACAGGTCAAAAGACAATTCCATTTTTAGATTTCTGAAGTAATTCCATACTGTTTTCTACAGTGGCTGTACCAGTCTGCATTCCCACCAACACTGTATAGGGTTCCCTTTTTTCCACAATCTCATCAGCAATTGTTCGTTGATTTGGTTATCTTCTGACTATTTGGCCATTCTGACTGAGGTTAAATGGTATCTCAGTGTGGTTTTACTTTGCAACTCTCTGATGGCCAGTGATGCTGAACATTCTTTCATATGTCTCTGGGACCTCTGTATGCCTTCCTTGGAGAAGTGTCTGTTCAGGTCTTTTACCAGTTACTTAATTCGGTTGTTTGTCATCCTGGAGTGGAGTCACGTGAGTTCTTAATATATTGTGGAAATGAAACTCTTTTGCAATATATCATCAGCAAATATGCTTTCCCATACGGTTGGCTCTCTTTTCATTTTAATGCTGTTTTCTTTAGCTGGGCAAAAGCATATTATTTTGAGGAAGTTCCATTTGTTTATTCTTTTCTTTTTTTTTTTTAAGATTTTATTTATTTATTTTCAGAGAGAGGAGAAGGGAGGGAGAAAGAGCAATGTATGGTTGCCTCTCACATGGCCCTCATTGGGGACCTGGCCTGCAACCCAGGCATGTGCCCCGACTGGGAATTGAACTGGGACCCTCTGGTTCCCAGCCCACGCTCAATCCACTGAGCTACACCATCCGGGCTGTTTATTCTTTTCTTAATGTCCCTTTCTTTAGGAGAATATTCATGAAAATATTGCTGCATGGAATATCTGAGATTTTCCTGCCTATGTTCTCCTCTAGGACTTTTATGGTATCATGATTTATATGTAAGACTTTTATACATCTTGGGTTTATTTTGAGGTATGGTGTAAGTTTGTGCTCAAGTTTCATTTTTTTTGCATGTAGCTGTCCAGATTTCACAACACCATTTGTTGAAGAGGCTATCTTTACTCCATTTTATGCTTCCTCCCCATTTACCAAATATTAATTGACCATAGAGACTTGGGTTTATTTCTGGGATCTCTATTCTGTTCCATTGGTCTATGTGTCTGTTCTCATGCCAGTACCAGGCTGTTTTGATTACAGTGGCCTTGTAATACAGTTGGATATCAAGTATTGTGATCCCTCCTGCTTTGTCCTTCTTTCTCAAAACTGCTGCAGCTATTCGGGGTCATTTATGGTTCCATAAAAATTTCTGAAGTGTTTGTTCTATATCTATGAAATATGCCATTGGTACTTTAATAGGGATCACGTTGAATCTATAAATTGTTTTTGGTAGTATGGACATTTTGATTATGTTAATTCTTCCAGTCCATGAGCATGGTATATGCTTCCATTTGTTTGTGTCTTCCTTAATTTCTTTCTTCAGTGTTGTGTAGTTTTCTGAGTACAGGTCTTTTACCTTCTTGGTTAGATTTATTCCTAGATGCTTTATTTTTCTTGTTGCTATAGCAAATGGGATTTTTTTTCCCTGATTTCTGTTTGTGATATGTCATTGTTGGTAGACAAAAATGCCTTTGATTTCTGAATATTGACTTTGTATCCCACTGTTTTGCCAATTCATTTATTAGGTTAAGTAGCTTTTTGGCAGAGTCTACAGGATTTTCTACGTCCACTATCATGTTGTCTGCAAACAATGACAGTTTTGCTTCCACCTTTCTAATTTGGATGCCTTTTATTTCCTTTTCTTGTCCGATTGCTGTGGCTAGGACTTCTAATACTATGTTGAATGCAAGTGGTGAAAGTGGACATCTTTATCTTTTTCCTGATCTTAGTGGAAAGGTTTTAGATTTTGCCCATTGAGTATGATGTTGGCTATAGGTTTCTCACATATGGCCTTTATCATGTGGAGGAATGCTTCCTCTATTCCCACTTTGCTGAGTGTTTTATCATAAATGGGTATTATTCCTTATCGAATGCTTTATCTGCATCTATTGATATGATCATGTCATTTTTTATTTTGATTATGTGTTGTATTACAATTATTGATTTTCGAATATTGTACAATCTTGCATCCCTAGGACGAATCCCACTGAATCATGGTGTATGGTTTGTTTAAAAGATTGTTGGATGAGGTTTGCCAATATTTTGTTGAGTCTTTTAGTGTCTATGTTCATTAGCAATACTGGCCTGAAAGTTTCTTTCTTTGTTGTGTCTTTATCTGATTTTTGGATTAGGGTGATGCTGGCTTAATAAAAAGAGTGTGGGAGTCTTACATCTTCTTGGATTGTTTGGGATAGTCTGTGAAGGATACGTGTTAGCACTTCCTTAAATGCTTTGCTTTGTAAAATTACCTTGTAGAACCATCTGGTCCAGGGCTTTTGTGTGTTGAGATTTTTTGGTTACTGCATCAATTTCCTCAATTGTTATTGGTCTGTTTAGGCTTTCTGCTGCTTCTTCATTCTGTTTTGGAAGATTATGTTTTTCTATTAATTTATTCGTTTCACCAAGGTTTTCAAATTTTTTGGCATGTAGTACTTCATAGTAATTTCTTACCCTCCTCTGTATTTCCATGATATCAGTTGTAATCTCTTTTTTTCATTTCTGATTGTGTTTTGGGGTTCTCTTATTTTCTTGATGAGTGTTTTTAAAGGCTTGTGGATTTTGTTTATCTTTTCAAAGAAACAACTCCTGGATTTATTGATCCTTAGAATTGTGTTTTTAGTTACTGTTCTGTTTTTTTAGCTTTGATCTTGATTATTTCCTTCCTTCTGCTTGCTCTAGGCTTTGTTTGTTGTTTTTCCTCCAATTCTTCTAGATGTAGGATTAGGTTGTTTATTTGAAATATTTCTATCCTTTTTAGGTAGTCCTGTATTGCTATATACTTCCCTCTCAGGACTACTTTTGCTCTGTCCCATAAGTTTTGGACTGTTGTGTGTTCATTTTCATTTGCTTTCAGAAACTTTTTGATGTTTTCCTTGATGTCATTATTAATCTATTCATTGTTTAAGCACATACTATTCAATCTCCATGAATATGAGTGTTTTTTGAGTTTTTTTCCTTGAGATTGTTTTCTTGTTTTAAGCCTTTGTGGTCTGAGAAAATGCTTGACATGATTTCAATATTCTTCAATTTTAAGGCCTATTTTGTGTCCTATCATGTGGTCTATCTTTGAAAATGTACCATGTGTATTTAAAAACAATGTGTATTTGCTTCTTTGGGATGAAAGCTTCTATATATATCAATTAAGTCCATTTGATCTGGGCAATTGTTCCATGCCACAATATCCTTGGTGATATTTTGTTTGGATGATCTTGTTTTGACAGTGGGTGTTAAAATACCCTAGTATAAGGGTGTTGCTGTCTATATCTTTCTAGAAGTCTTCCAAGTTTTTCCTTAGGTATTTGGGTGCTCCTGTGTTGGGTCCATATATGTTAATAATGTTCATGTCTTCATGATGGAATATTTCCTTGTGTATTATGAAGTGTCCTTCTGTGTCTCTTTTTATTACCTTTGTTTTGAAGTCTACTTTGTCTATTATAAGCATTGCCACCCCAGCATTTTTTTTCTTGTTCATTTGCTTGAACAATATTTTTTGCAACTCTTCACTTTCAGTCTCTGTATGTCTTTAGTTCTGAGATGTGTCTCCTGTAGGCAGCATATGTGTGGCTCATATGTGTGGCTCATATTTGTAGGCAGCATATGTGTGGCCTCTGGTTCCCAGCCCGCGCTCAATCCACTGAGCTACACCAGCCAGGCTAACCTATGTCTTTTCATTGGAGCATTTCATCCATTAACATTTAAGGTTATTATTTAGGCCCGGTTGGTGTAGCTCAGTGGATTGAGCGCGGGCTGGGAACCAAAAGGTCCCGGTTCGATTCCCAATTGGGGCACATGCCTGGGTTGCAGGCCAGGTCCCCAGTGAGGGCCATGTGAGAGGCAACCATACATTGCTGTTTCTCCCTCCCTTCTCCTCTCTCTAAAAATAAATAAAATCTTTGGGGAAAAAAAACAAAAGCAAAAAAACCCCCAAAATTTAAGGTTATTATTTATAGGTACTTAGTAATTTCCCCCTGTTTTTACCATGTTTTTCTCTCTCTTTCACTGTTTTTCTTCCTCCTCTTAAAGCAGTCTCTTTAGTATCTGTTGCAGTTGCTGGTTTGGTGAAAGTGCTTTCATTTGCTTTATTTTGTCTGGGAAACTCCTTATTGTCCTTTCATTTTAATTGAGAACCTTGCTGGGTAATATTGTCTTGGTTGCAGGCTTTTGTTTTTCATTACTTGGAATATTTCTTGATGTTTCCTTCTTGCTTGTGGTGTTCTGAGAAATCAGCTTCTAGCCTCTTTGGAGCTGCCTTGTATGTCACTTGCTGTTTCTCCCTTGCTGCCTTAAGAGTCTCTCTTTTTTCATAAAAATTTAGCATTTTAATTATGTTGTGTCTTGGATTGGGCTTCTTTGGGTTCATCTTGATTGGAAGCCTCTGTGCTTCCTGAACTTGCATGGCTTTTCCCCTCTCCAGTTTAGGAGAAATTTTCTGTCATTAGTTTTTCAAAGAGGGTATCTATCGCTTGCTCTTCAAAGGCTCTTTCTTTCTTTTTTTTTTTTTTTTTAAGATTTTAAATATTTATTTTCAGAGAGAGGAGAAGGGAGGGAGAAAGAGCAATGTATGGTTGCCTCTCACATGGCCCTCACTGGGGACCTGGCCCGCAACCCAGGCATGTGCCCCGACTGGGAATTGAACCGGGACCCTCTGGTTCCCAGCCCGCGCTCAATCCACTGAGCTACACCAGCCGGGTATCGCTTGCTCTTTTTCTTCCCCTTCTGGTGTTCCTATCATTTGAATGTAGTAGCATTTCATGTTGTCATGTAGTTCCCTTAAGTTTCTTCATATTTTTTAATTCTTTTTCGTGCAGCTGTTCTACCTGTGTTTTTGTTTCTACCTTGTATTCCAGGTCATGAATTCGGTCCTCTGCTTCAGCCAGCCTGCTTGTAATTCCTGTAATGTATTTTTTATTTCAGAAATTGTGTTCTTCATTTCTTTCTGGTTCTTGTTTATAGTTTCTATTTCCTTTTTCATACTGTTGTAGTTCCCACTTAGTTCTTTGTAGTTGTCTGTGAGTTCCTTGAGCATTCTTACCACCATTCTTTTGAATTCTACATTTGATAGTTTTCTTGCCTTCATTTCATTTATTTTTTTTACTGGGAAGTCTTCTATTCCTTTCTATTCAAGGTTCTTTCTTTGTCTCCTCATTTCAGGTGACTCTTTTTGTTTGTTTCTGACATTTCTGATGCTCTGCTTTTCCAACTGTCTTGTAGGGTGAACTTCTGTGGTAGCAGTTCTATGGGACTCAGTGACAAGGTCTCTTAGATCTTTTTGTCTGGATATTCTAAGCTTGCCCTTTCTTCCTTTTGTGTGTACTCTCTTGTATTAGGATTTACCTGTTGGTGGATTCTTTGTTGGTGTCTTGTCCCCTCCAGCAGGTTTACTGGTTTCACAACCCCTATTTTGTCTTGTATGCTGTTGTACTGGTATTGGTTATCAAAGCAGTATTACCAAACTACCAATCCTACGCTAGCTAAAAGAAACCCCCACCACATCATTAGTCTCAATTTCAGTATAACTAAGGTTAATAAATGTGAAGAGGGATTGCAGATATTATGTGATATGACAATGGGAATATAGCATGAGTATAAGAGGGCAAAATGTTCTATGGTAAGAGGGAGAAGAATTGATAAAAATTGGGATAGAACTGAGGTGAAGAAAGGGCCAGAGTAAAATTTATAAAGTAAGGAAAACAAGATAGGGTGATGGGCAAAATTGAGTAAGAAGAAGGAAGAGTATACTATGACATTTGTAGTAAAATTGAAAAGGTACTGGACCAATGGGAGAAAAATTGCAGAAAACCCACAGCAGGGTCAATAGCAACAACAATTGAATGAAATTTAATGAAGAGCAGTGTGTTATTGGAATAAGAGTGAAGTGAAAGTAGAAAAATTAAAATGAAACATGAAAGGGAGAATAAAGAAAACCAAACAATGAAATCAGACAAACAAAACAAAACAAAACAAAAAACTAATTAAACAGAAAGAAGAGAAATAAAAAAAATGCAAGTTCTGAAGGAGAGCAGAAAAGTGAAATTTGTCTCAGCTGTTGGTGTTTGCCTTTCCACTTCTTCCTGGATCTGTCTCTGGTTTTCTCACAGTTCCATATCTTACTGTCTTACTCTGATAAACAAAAGAGCCTCCTGCTGACTTTTAACCTGCTAAGCAGGTTTTGAAGGTCTTCCAGGATCAGGCAGGCAGAGGCAGGCTGGGCTCCATTTTTTCCCTTTCCTGTGGTTCCCTAATGATGGGAGCTCAGTCTGGGCTACAATAAGGACAGGTGACCCGTTTTCATCCCACACCCTCAGAGCACTGTGTTGTCCATATTGTCCACTCTGCGCATATGCACCAGACTGGCACCAATAAACCACCTCATTTTGCAGCCCTTTGATCAATCTGTGAGGTGCATTGAGTGGGAGAAAATCATGCCCCCTCTTCCCACTTTGTTGGCTTGGGTATTGTGTACATGAAGTCCCTGCAGGGCAGCTCAGTTCCCCTATAGAAAGAAGTCTCTATGGGCACTGTTACCTCTCTGAGTCCCAGTTGCCCCCCTTTGATCAGTCCTTGAGGTGCCCTGATTGGGAGCAAATCGAGACCCCACTCCTCCCTCTTCTGGCCCGGTAGCTGCATGCACGAATTCCCTGTTCCGGCAATGGATCTCTGCACTCACGGTCCTTGCTCAGTGGCTGAGATCCTCTTTTGAGATAAGTCCCCTTTAGTGTGGCCTGCCTTTCCTAACAAATGCCAAGATTCCCACACATACCTACTCTCTGACCAGTCCAGAGACTATCTGGGTCATGGCCAGTTGCAGCCCATCTCTTCTCCCAGCTCCAGGTGTCACCTAGCTCTTCAATTTCTCTGGCACTGTATCAGGTGGCGACTGCCATCCCAGCTGGGGTCTGCCACCAGCTGTGTGTCTCTTACTGCCTATTTATCCCCCCAGTGACTTTTAGCATCCAGGTCTCTCCTGGAGATGGTCTGTGACTTCCCTGTTCTGGGAGGGGAGGGAGCAGTTCAGTTGCAGTCACTGACCCGGCTGTCCTCCAATGCTCCTATGGCAGCTGTAGTCTCTGTCCCAAGGCCAGGGGACCTTTCTGTTGGCTTACAAAATCTCCTTACCATCCGTTTTTAAGTGTGTTATGCAACTTTTGGCTTCCAAACTTCGTATCAGCTCAGATTCTGTTGGCTATTCACTCTGTTCTTTGGAAAATTGTCTAGGTGTCCTAGTTGGGTGCTCATTAAGTGGGTTCAGCTTCTACCTACCTTGCTGCCATCTTCCCTACCAAAAAAAATCTTAGATGTCTCCATTGGGACAGATGTGATAAAACTCGGATTTTATCCCATCTGTCACTTGTCTTCTCATTCTCTCAAGTGTTAAGTCTTATGTAGTTCTTTTCATAAAATTTTTAAGCTTTTAAAATACTGCTTTGAAATATAATTTCATTCATCCCACAATAGCCTATTAGGAAAATTCCATAGTTTATTTAATAGTTGCCTTTTGATTGGAAAGTCATGCTACGTCAGACCATACCCATAGAGGGGAGAGTGGCTGTTATATTTGCCTAAAGAAATTTTTATATATCTCCAGTTTACCCATTATTTTGGTGTTTAGATAGACTCTCAGAAGTGAAGTTATTCTATTGAATGTCATAAATATGCAAATATAAATCACTTGAAATCATGTAGAAGGACTACATATTATATCTTAATAAATAGACTGCCATTCTTTTCTTTGAAAACCATTTTTCATATGTAATTGGCACCATACATGTTTTTCTTGATTTTTATTAACATTTAACATAAGCATTTTACCATGTCATTAGCATTGATAAAGATCATTTCAATGGCTGTGTAATATTTCATTTAAAAGTTATCAGTATTTAATCATTTTAATTATTTAAGTATAGTTAGTTATTTGGATATGTCTATTAAGATAACATTTTAGGTGAATTTTTGTACAAGTGCTCCTTTCCTGATTTTCTCATTGTTTTTTTTACAATCCTTTCCTAAGAGTATATCAAAAGAAATGATCAGAAATTAAGCATCTTAAAGCATGTTGCCAAGATTGTTTCTAGTGTGGTTTGGCATTTCATCCCATCACCAGGGTATGAGATGGCTGGATTCATCCTCCCTTTTTAGCAGTGAAGATGGTAATCTGTTAATCATTGCTAAGTTTATAAGGGAAAACAGTATTTGGTTTTAATTTGCATTTCTTTAATGAGTCTTTTTTGAATATTTTTATGTTTATTAGTCATTTGTATTTCCTCTAGGAATTTTCTGTATGTAGTCATTGCCATTTTCTAAATTGCAGTTGTATGATTTTCCATGTGCTGTTAAAGACATCAAGCCTTTGTTGATGAAAGTTATTTTAAAAGACAATATGTCAATTATTTTTGGAGTTCTTACATATTTTAGGGAGTTTGCTCTTCAAAATTAAATTAAATAGATTGTTGTACTTCAGATATGAAGGGTCTGTATGAAGCAATTGTGAGCTTTGGAGAAGAAATTAAATTTTATTCTATAGATATTCAGTCTTGTAATTCCTTTGATCAAGGGTAGAAAACAACCAACTTTAAACATTAGAAAGAACAAACAGAGACCTTGGGGAAAGTGTCCTAGTAAGGTCAAGACTAGAGAAGGGGCTGGCCACTTCGCAAGCTTCCATGGGTGAGATTCCTATCCCAGACCTGAGACAACTGGGAATAAGTACTGAGTGAAGAAACACCTAGCTGAGCCTGACCCATCAGTCAGGTTTGGTAACAGGGTTATTTTGGCTCCATAAAATTTCTTTATCTTTGTAATTTTCTATACCTCTTTTTTAGGCTTGGAACATTTAAATTTGACCTTATAAAAATCTATCACTATTTGTGTGGTAATTTACCATCCCTCTAAGCATGACAGTCCCATCCCATGTAAGATAGTAAATACGCACTCACCATTGCTTCACAAAAATATAATTTAATATTGTATATATAATCCTTTAAATCTATTGGAATTAATTATGGTATATGTGTATTGTACAGATTTGAATTATTTTTCCCTGAGATTTAACCAATTGTTTAAAAACAAAGGTAATTAACTGTGAGCTGATGGACCAAACTAGCAAATATTCATTTTGACTTTTTTGGATGCTTTACTTATGAAATGTAATTGAATGATTCGTTTATTGTCTCTAGATCAGCTTTGTGTAATTGTGGGTCAGAGAGAGGGGAGGGCAAACTGGGCGTTGAATCTCTAGTTGTTTTATTGATCTTAAATATTTTCATCTGCTTTTTTTAAAATTAGAAAAATAATAGCAGGCTGTTTGAGTATTTCTTTCTGTAAAGTTAGTTTCAGGAAGCCAATTTCTCCTCAACAATTCACACAGGGACTGGGTTGGAGGCTGTACAGACCAGAACTGAATTCTTCAGTTTGAAAATAAGTAGAGACCCACCTAATTACTCCAACAGGCCTCAGCCAGAGGGAGACATGGAGCTGGCTTTGGGAATGAGGCAGGGCCCATAGGAAGCCTACGAGTTATAAGAAAAAGAAGTTCTACATAGAAAAGATTAGGAGCAAGAAACTTGACCTATGTGAGAACAGAAAAAACTCACTAGACTTAAACATGATATTAATAAAGAAAAGCACACATCATGCTGTGCATGATGGAGCAACTCAGATTAAATGCAATAAAACTTAAGAATGATTCTGATTGGAAGGTCCGGGCTGAAGTCACACTGACGCTGAAAAATAAAAGAATATCCATTGATCAATTTATTGACTGATTAATGAAAAGATACCATGAACACAATTGAAAGACAAACATATAATTAAGAAAGTATTTCTCAATTATATGAAAAAGTGTTAAATTGTTTAATATATATAAAAAAACACTATATAAGTAGAGGACACACCAGTAGAAAAATAGACAAATAAAAACTGGACACACAGTCCAACATTACTAACAACCTAGTAAATAAAAATGGAAAAACTAAGAAGTACTTTTCCTTAAGAGATTGACAAAAACAACTGCCAATTCAGAGTGTGGGGAAATGGCTGATCTCACACATGGATCACAGAAGTGAGAATAGTACAACTCCTCTAGAGGGCAGTGTGTCAGGAACCATCAACTTCAAAATATTCACACGTGTCCATACTATTTTAGCATTTCCAGGAATTTTCACAGGAGAAAATTCAGAGTTATTCATAAAGTTTCCTTTAATGTGTTAATGACTACTTTGAAACAACCTGAATTTCCATCAGTGGTGATGGTTTAATTGATGGTAAACTTATACATAAGAATGTTATCCAGAACTTCCAGCCAAGATGGAGACGTAGGTAGACACACTGTGCCGCCGCTCAGAACCAGAGAGGATAAACAACAACTTCAATAGCAAGACAACCAGAACGGACAGAGAATCGAACTGTGTGGAAGTCCAACACCAAAGAAGTTGGAGAGGACGTTCATCCAGACCGGTAAGCGGGGCGGAGCC